>JAMLFY010000020.1:3802428-3840899 GCA_030441495.1 Dalbergia oliveri
GCATGGATTTCATGTATAAGAATTTCTCCATAACATTGTTCATATTGTCATCGCATAATTCTACTTCTTCTGTATCTTTCCTATTGCATCCTTGCATTCATTTTAGTGTTTTGCATACTTATCATATGCCTTCCAAAAGTTTATTTTCACTTCCTACCCTTGTTCATGTTCATGTATAGTTTCTTTGGGGATTTAGTTCACACAAACCCTTCTTGTCCCTACCTTGTTCCATGTTGTTTCCTTCTTTTTTACATTACCTCGTGAGCAAAATCTTTGGAAACTCATTGATTGATCATTGTGATCTATTGGACAAAAATAATCATGAAATTTGTGTGGGTATTGAGCATTGAATGAGGATTTCAAGAAGAACAATCTTTTTCAAATAAACATGGACTGAAGCAAATTACCAAGAATTTAGCAGCTAATGAGAGAGTGGTGTATGTGCCAAGGTAGATGTTGTCTCAAAGTTAAAACTTTTGAAAATAAGTAGTCATGAATTGAAATGATTTTTGGCCATCTTTCTCTACCCGAAATGTTAATCAAATAATCCATTGTCACCTCTTGAACCTGAGATTTTCTTCTTCAAAAGAAACCTAAACAGGGATCACTCCACAATGGGCAAATACAATATGTTAGACCCAATGCATTGTCAAATAGGAAAAATGTGGAGAAGGAAATAAAGGGATATATTTACATATGTATATCTCACAAAATGGAAAAGAGCATAAATGAATTGGTAGAATCTACAGAAAAAAAAAGTCAAAGATCCTTGATCCTTCTGAACCCTTAAACACCTTTTGGGCCTTTTTTATATCCTTTATTTTATAGCCCTTAATCCTGGCCAAGTTACAAGCCTTAAAAAGTCTATTCTGATCAATGAGGGACTGTTGTATTTCCTGAGTTTCAATTTTGAGACAAAGTGTGCATAATCTTTCATGTCTTTGCAAATCCTTGAAGAACCAAAGAAAAGAAAAAAGAGAAGGAGAAAGAGGAAAAAAAAGAGAGCAAATAAAAGTTCAAAGAAGAAAAAAATGTAAAACTTTGAAAAAAAAAGCTAGCCTAAGCAAAAGTTAGGCAAATGAATAAGAACTATTCCAAGCAACCCAAATTGGGGCAATGTTTTATGATCATCAAGCCTTTGATCCAAGCAAATTGATCTGCACAATTTTTGTGATGATTAGGTTTTTGGGGCATGCAAACTGAAATTGGTGCAATTTTCTTGTGATGTTTGAATTAAGCAAGTGCTCACTACATCAAATGAATGAATGGTTATTATGTCCAATGGATGAAAACTGATCAATCACTTGAGAACCAAAGAAGAATCCATATTGAGGCAATAGTTGTTTGATTTCTTTCTCCGCTTTTTGCATTCTTTTGTTTGGTCATCTTTGGGAACAACATTTCCATGATAGTGTGTATCCAATAAGTTTCTATTCATGTGCATCTATTGAATAGTGCTTCAAGTATAGTGAATATGAGTGAAATGATGTGAATTGACTAACTGGTGGTGATCCTTTCAAACTAGAAGAATTGATCAGATGAGAGCTACAAAGCATTTGCAAGAGGTCATCATGAGAAGTGATGTGAAAAAGAAGAAGAGAATTTGAATAAAAAAGGGAAGAAAAAAAGTGCAATGAAACCATGTAGCAAGACGTATCAAGTGAACTCAATGACAAACTTGAAAATGGGTTCGGCTTTGTAAGATTCTTTTTCAAGAAGCCTATGGCTCAAGATGGTTTTCCTATGCAAAGATATTTTTCTTCGACAGATTCATTTCCAAAATCTCTTTATTTTTATTTTCAAATCACTTAGGTCCTTGGCCTATCTTTTTTTTTCAAATCCGTTTCATACTATCATCATTGTTCAATACCATGATCCTTGATTCATTCACATGTTACCTTTAACATCCCCACTTCAGCTTGATATTTCACATAGTTTAGTTTCATTTGTTTTTGAAAAAAAGAAGTTTGACTCTGTATCCAATTAACTTAAAGATACATTAAAAAAAAAAATTTTTTTGAGGAGCCTTATGATTCAAATGTTTTTCTATGCTACGATATTTCTTCTGTGACAAATTTTTCATTCACATGTTGTACATCCATACCCTTGACACATCCACTTCAAGTGGATGTTTCACATAATTAATTCTTATTTGTTTTTTTAACCTAAAAAAAGAAAAAACAAAAAGAAAAAAAGTCAAATTGCCATTTATTTTCAAGTTGACCTAGATTGCCATTGACTTTCAGTCCTCAATTGCATTTATTGCCATTTTACATTTTCAGTTAGCCTAATATTGCCATTTTAATTTCTAGTTAGCCTCAGATTACCACCATTTACTTTTCCTATCCTCAGTTGCCACTTTACTTTATAGTCAGCCTTGGATTGCCATTTTACCTTCTAGTTGGCCTCAGATTGCCACCATTTACATTTCTCTGCTGGCCTTAGATTACTAATGAGTTTTAATTTCTTGTCGCTTATCAACCTATATATTTGGTTACAAGCTTTTTAATTTCCTATTACTTATTGACCCGTATCCAGTTGGTCACAAGATTTTTAATTTCTTGTTGCTTGTTGACTCGTATCCAGTTGGTCGCAAGATGTTTAACTTCTTGTCACTTGTTGACCCATATCCAGTTAGTCGCAAGGCTTTTATTTTCCTGTCCCTTGTTGACCCATATCTAGTTGGTTGAGGACTTTTAAATTCCTGTCATGCCCTATCGGTTTTTAATTCCTTGTCACTTGTTGACCTGGAACACTCATTTGTCTGCCTATAAAATTAAAACCCAAAAATTTGCATAATTCATAATTTAGATGAATTTCCTTTAGTTTTTTTATTTAGTTCTTTTGAAAAAAATTTTGTTCAGCCCATTTCCAAGAAAATATCTAACCCATTTTAACTCATATCCCATTGTCAAAAAATAAAAAGGAAACAGTCATTTTATAAAAAAAAATAATAATAAAAAATAAAAAAATAAAATAAAAGAAAAAAGTGACTGAAGTAGTCATACGATGATGCTGTTCCACATTGCAAAGTAACAAACTTTCTTTTGGTGGATGAGCTGGATAATGGCATACATAGAAGGAAGGATCACAGACACAATTAGGGGGAGCCACCATTATCACAAAAACCAAAACAAAATCAGCAAAAGGATTTCAGATACAAAGAATTTCAGCCAACAATCACAACAATATCAGAGAGGCCAATGAGAATTAGAGGAGGATGAGGGAGGGGATGAGGCATAACTCTCTCTCCATCATTTTTCACTTCATCTAAGCCACCATTCCCGATGATGAAAAAAATCAACTTCTTGACCAAACCAACACTCTTCCGTTCCCATTCCCAAATGAAGAGGGACTACAAAATCCCTAACTCTCAATCCCTAGAACTAACAAACACTCAATCCCTAGAGCTAAATAAAATCCCAAATCAAAAGATCAGAAACCCTCAAAAAGCATGGAAGAAACTCTATTGCATGGCCTCCTTCTTGGTGGTTCAGTCCCTCTGCTTCACCGCTGCTACATCTATCCGTCGATCCTCCCCTGGAAAAGCTCCACTACGTGCTCCCTTCTTCATGGTTCCAGCATCCATTCAGCCCCACCATCTGTGTGCAAAGGTCCTCCCTTGGAAGAAGCCCCACGAGTCCTCTGCCTCTCGATCCCAACCTTGCACCGCTCCGCTATTTCCTCCGCTTAGCACCATCGGGTGCAACACCCGTATGTGTATTACGAAAATAACAAGTATAGAATATAGTTGCGAGTAACTAAGAGCAGTATAGTGTGTATGAGTATGTCAGTTTGAGTATTAACAAGTAAAAAGAAAGAAAAATAATGAAGGAAGATAGGTTCACGCCTTTCCTCCAGTGAAACGCCTGAGAATGGAAGGAAGAATTAGAGAGATTCACCGAAGAAGGAAGCCGAGAGAGGAAGAGAATATACCACAATACTCCTATGCCACATAGTCTCTAGATTTATGTTATATTGCCTAGCTCGAGTGCTCCTCCTTGTTTCCTTTTCTTTTGCGAGGCTTGCCACATGAGAGCTTGTAACCAACTCTAGGCCTTGCTCATTGACTATTCTTCCCTTCTCATTTGTTACATTACCCCCTCATTTGAAAAAACCTTGTCCTCAAGGTTGAATGTTGGATATGAAAACTGAACATCTTGGACATTCTCCCAAGAAGCATCATCAAGTAGTGCCTTCCCATTGAATGAGAATCTGATCAAGAGGTTCTCCATCCTTCAAAATGGTGTGATAAGCAATGATTCAGCTGGTTGTAAAACAGGCCCCAATTCTAATGTTGTTAAGGGAAGTGGCAGAAATTGCTTACCATTGCCTTTGAATTTTTTTAGTTGATATACATGGAACACAGGGTGGATTTTGGCAGTGAGGTAGTTCTAGCTTATAGGCTACCACATTAATTTTCTTCACTACTTTGAAGGGGCCAAAGTATCTCAGACCAAGCTTTTGGTTTTTCCTTAAGGCTAGTGATTGTTGCCTATAAGGTTGAAGCTTGACTAAGGCTAAGTCTCCTACCTCAAAAGAAATGTCAGTTCTGTCTTATCAGCTTGTAACTTCATTTGATTTTGAGCTCTATGCAAATTGGATTTCAACTAGGCAAGGATATCATCCCTCTGCTACAATAATTCCTGAATCATAGGAGGATCACTAGTATTGAATTCATACTTAACCAGTGGAAAGGTTTCTCTACAAACAAAGCTTGGAATGGTGTCATATCAATGTTGAGATGTAGAGAAGTGTTATACCAATATTAGGCCCATGGGAGGAGCTTCAGCCAATCCTTAGGGTGATCATAATAGAAACACCTTAGGAACATCTCTAGTGTCTTGTTCAGGTTCTAGATTGGCCATCCATCTGAGGATGGTAGGCTGAACTCATTGCTAATGTAGTTCCTTGCAGCTTAATCAATTGCTACTAAAAGTTGCTCATAAAGACTTTGTCTCTGCAGACACAATGGACTTGGGAATGCCATGAATTTTCACAATGTGGCTAATGAATTGCTTAGCCACTATCTGCTACTAAAGTCAGCTTTTAGTGGTAAAAAATGAGCAAACTTTGATAAACGATCTACTATAACCATGATAACGAATGTTGATGTATGGCGGTAGTCCCACAATAAAGTCCATACAAATGTCTTCCCAAACCTGCAGGTTTGGAATGGTTGGTAACCTCTGGAGGTGTTCTGGTGCTTGGCTTGTTGACATACAACACATTTTTGCACAAAGTCTTTAATGTCGTGGAGCATCTTTGGCCAGGAGAACTAGGAACACACCCGTGCTGTTCTAGCCACTCCAAAATGGCCTCCACTCTTTGAGGAGTGGAATTCAGTTAGTAACTTCACAATTAAAGCATTGTTAAGGTATGACTAACCTATTTTTCAGGACAACATCCCATGTCGAATATTATAATTGCTAAGAAGGAGAATTAGTGGAGCACTATTGTATGATGTGTTGAATGGTATTGTCTGACTTCACAGCAACTTTTAATTCCTCCAAGCCATTGATTATATGGATCCAACCAAGCCATTACGAGGCTCCTAGACAAGGCATCAGCTGAACATTTTCTTTCCAGGTTTGTATTGTATCTTGAAATCAAACCTAATAAATTTGTGCAACCATTGTTGTTGCTAGGGGTATGAACTCTAGTTAAGAGACTTGAGGCTCTTTTGATCTGTCTTCAAAATGAACTTCCTCCAATAAATAATGCCAAAATTTAGTGAGGGCCTCCATGATTGCATACAACTCGTGAGTGTAAGCGATTGCTTTTGCATTCTAGGGGCTAGTTTCTTCGAAAAGTATGCAATTGGATGTCCTTGCTATGCTAAACCGCCCCACACCTACCAGAAGCATCGGTTTCCAACTCAAATAGTTCAGAAAAATTGGGTAATTTGAGTACAGAGCTGTGGTCATGGCCCAATTTAGTGCCCAAAAGCCTGTTCAAGCCTTAGTGTTCCATTCAAATGCATCCTTCTTGAGTAAATTGGTCAAGGGACTAGTCAATTGAGCATATCCTTTTATGAATTTACTGAATAACTGGACAAGCCAAGAAATACTCTTAGTTGCTTGAGATTACCTGTGGCCAATCAAGGACTGCTTGAATTTTACTTCTTTCCATAGCCACCCTTGAGCTTGAAATTGAATGTCCCAGATAATCGATTTCCTTAGCACCAAAAGTACATTTGGAGAGTTTAGCATAAAGTTGTTCTTGTTGCAAATTTAGTACCCGCTCTAAATGCCTAAGATGGTCCTTCCATGAAGCACTATAAACCAGAATGTCGTCAAAGAAAACCAACACATTCCTTCTCAGCATACCTCTAAATAAATCATTCATTAAATTTTGAAATGTTGTTGGGGCATTTGTGAGTCCAAATGGCATTACCAGCTATTCATAGTGACCTTGGTGTGTCAAAAGCCGTTTTATAGCAGTCATCAAGGTGCACAAGAATTTGATAGTATCAGCCTGAAGGTCAAGCTTAGAAAAGAAATTGGTGCCAAGGAGTTCATCAATAAGTTCATCAACAGGTAGGGATAGATATGACTCCTTGACCGTGATAAAGTTAAGAGCACGATAATCGGTACAAAACCTCCATGTTCCATCCTTTTTCTTTACCAAAAGCACTAGGGATGAAAAGGGGCTGCGACTTGGTTGAATAATACCTTCCTCCAGCATTTGTTGCACCATAATTTCAATTGATTTTGGCTATGTGGGTAACGATAAGGTCTAGCTTTCAGGGGTAGAACCTTTAACCAATGGAATTGTGTGGTCATAGGAACGCTAGGTGGAAGGCCGGATGGGGTTGTAAAGACTTTTTTACATGTGTGTAGCATTAATGCTAATTCAGGTTCCAAGTGAGAAGGTAATTCCAAGGGCATCTCCTATTCGTGTTGTAGGGATAACTTGCAATGTGAAGATTTCAGCAATTGCTTGAGTATGTTGGAGGCGCCTAATATGGTGAAACTGGGCTTCAGTGGCATAACCAACTATCCTTTAAGTGTCATAAGCTTACCTTCATTGCCAAATGCCATTTCAACATAGCCAGCCATAAAGAACCAAGGATCAAATCTGCACCTGATACTAGTAAAACATAAGCTGGAACCTGAAGGAGAATTCCTTGTGGCTCCTCAGCTCCTTAATCATACTCTCTGGTGTCATAAAATCACCATTTCCCACTACCACCTTAAAACAAGAAGTGGGCTCAATAGGAAGCTTCAAGAATTAAGCAACATGTGGTTGGACAAAATTGTCAGAACTTCCACTATCTATCAGAACTTGAATTCGCATTCCTTGTACTTGAGCTTGAAACTGATTGTGTTATAGGGGAAGACCCTTTAAAGCATGTAGCGATAAGTGAGGAGTTTTCTCAATTCCCTCATGTTCCTGCACAAGATGGTTTGCTGTGATAAATTGCTCCATGAGTTGGTGGTCAATATCAGCCTTAGAATCTTCATCAGTTGCTTAGATAAACATTACTCTCTTATTTGGACATTTATGGCCAAAAAAATTTCTCATCACACCAGAAACAGGGGCCTTTGTCTTTCCTGGCTTGTAAATCAGAGGGAAAATTTTTTTGATTGGGGGTTTACTTGTGTTTAGAGGTTTGGGTAATAAGGGTGGGTGATTAGTTAGGGAAGGAATTTTGGGGCTGTGTTTGGGTAGCTGTATGGAGTCTTTTGGCCATGGATGGTTGGTATGTAGTGATAGTGGTAGGTTTATATTTGTCTTCAAATAGCTTTGCCAGTGAAATAGTCCGAATCAATGAACCTGGGCTGTGTGCCATAACTTTTCACTGAATATCCTCTCTTAACCCACGAATGAACAATCTAATAAGGCTTTAGGAGGATGGAGCTGGGAACGATTTGTCAAGGCTGTGAATTGGAGGTAATACTCACTAACCGTGCCTTGCTGAGTCAATTTGAAAAGTTCAGCTCGAGGACAATCAAATAAACTTGGGCCAAATTCTAATTCAATCACTTGAGCTAGGTTGGCCCAAGAGCGGAAACTGGTGGTATGGTTCATCATCTGGAACCAAGGAAGGACATCCTTATCCATGTGCATCGAGGCAAGGTTCACCCGTTCCTCATCAGGATTTGATAGTAATCAAAAAATCGCTCAGCACTAAATATCCATTCCAACGCATTGGAGCCATCAAATCGGGGAAATCAAAGTTCAATTTCTGTACTTGAAATGGTGGACGATTGAAGTTAAAGGTATCAACATGAGAGTTCGCCATTGCCTGGGTTGTTGGTAATCTATGTCTGAAGCAATTGCAAGATTTGATCCTTGAAGGAATCCAAGTTAAGTCAAAGTTCCTCAAGGCACGAGCGTGTGAGTGTGATTTTTGCTAGCCTTAGCTCGATCAGTTCATAGAGCTTCTTATCTCCTTCGCATTTGTATTATTCTTTGAGCCAGCCATGGTGATGAAAGCACTAATGCAATACCCGTATATGTATACGAAAACAACAAGTATAGAATATAGTTGCGAGTAACTAAGAGCGGATAGTGTGTATGAGTATGTCACTTGAGTATTAACAAGTAAAAAGAAAAATAATGAAGGAAGATAGGTTCATGCCTTTCCTCCAGTGGGAAGAAGCACCTGAGAATAAAAGGAAGAATTAGAGAGGAATTCACTGAAAAAGGAAGCCAAAGTGTAACACCCTAATATTTAACCCCAATACGCCTAGGACGTATCAAGATTAATTATTAGTTATTACTTCTCTTTAAATTCATTTACAAAATACTTAGCGGAAAATACAGGTAAATTTTTTTTTGAAATGATTCATATAAAACAAAGTGCGAGCCTTTCCACGTGACATATATACAACGTGAAGCGGAAGAATACATAAAACATCCAGAACATAAACATTAAAGAACACATCCATCATGAAAACATCCCTCATCACATTAGTTAACATAGTTTAGTGCATTACTCAGAAATATAAAGGAAACATAAAGTCTTACGCATACTAGTGGGAGAGCTTTTCAGTACAATAGCATATCATAAGAAACATAAAAATCATATACATGAAAACAAACCCAAAAGATACTCCCAAAGCTATGACTCTCCCTCCCTTGAACTATGGATGACGCTTCTCTCGTCCCTCGGTGGCACATACCCAATGAACTGGGCAAGCTCCTCGGATGCATGGAGGCGGAAGGATGGGTGAGCATGACCTCCACGGCATGGGCGCATCTCCGGACGACGTGCCAATCTCCGCTGCGTCACCGTCTCCTCGCTACCCATCTCGATATCCATGGGTACAGGAGGAGACCCTCGAGAAAGGATGAGAAGGAGGATCCTCTGATGGGTTGGTCTCCGAACGTCTCAGGCGAGGCACGTACTCGGGTAACCTTGCACCGCTGAAGATGCCGAACGGGCACGACGTTCTGCTCATCTCGGGTCGTGTCCTTTCAAAAATCATGTCGTCGCCAAAGGAGGAGGTCGGAGAGAATTTGAAGCTGAAACTGGGAAGGCAACGGGCGTCCATGTATGTAAAATTGCGTATAGCACAACGACCCTCGAAGTGGTAAGACTGATGCTCGGGTCATAGTGCACCTCCTATGTAGGCGGGTCAATGAAAATCACGACGACGCCATGATGTCTGAAGACGTAACGGAAAGAAACAGAGAGAGGGTGAGAATCTTGCTAAAGAATCTCAGGAGGGAAATCCTCTATCCTAGTGTCATCATTTACGTCCCAGGAACCTTAGGTTTATTATAAAAAGGTTAAGCATACATAGGTTCATTATGAGGTTTTCACAAGATATTTATCCAAGGTCCATGTCTTTTATAATGATTCTCAATGGATGTATGCAACATAATAGTTCATGGATGCATGGCAGTCTTTAGGAAAATCAGGATATCAAACAACATATAAGTGGCGTGTAACTTTCTCTTAAACATTTTTCCCTTTCTCATACTTGTGACACCAATCATAATAGTAACCGCACCCTTTAACTAGGCTAGGAGCTCATACCTTAACTAGTCGTTACAAGTTCTTACTTATCCTCTTGATAAGCGAATCATAAACATAATCATATTCATCATAATCATCATAATCCCGACTCCCAGAGTACGGTTCAGGGGGCCTAAGGATCACCTATCATGGGACTTTTTCCTTCTTCGAAACGCATCGCTGGTTAAGCTCAGCGACTTTGTCCGCTTTGGAGGCTAATGTTTATGCCCTCACGGTTTTACCTTCTCCTCGAGAGGGAGAAGTACGTCTCGATGTGTCACCTTAAACATCATATATTTTTCCTTCTTCGAAACGCATCGACTTAAGCTAGCGACTTTGTCCGCTTTGGCAGGCTAATGTTTATGCCCTCACGGTTTTACCTTCTCCTCAGGAAGGAGAAGTACGTCTCGATGTGTCACCTTAAACATCATATATTTTTCCTTCTTCGAAACGCATCGACTGGTTTAAGACCAGTGACTTTGTCCGCTTTGGAGGCTAATGCCTATGCCCTCACGGTTTTACCTTCTCTCACGGAAGCGGGGAATACGTCTCGGCATATCACCGTTAAACATCATTTTTCTCAAAAACTTTCTTATGTCCCTCAAATTTGAAATCGCGGCATAACGGCTCTCTTGAATTTCGTCAAATTTGAGTCATGCCACATAATCTCAGTCACATGCATCATTTTTCATGGAACTTTCTTAAATCAATAACTTTCTAGTTCTCATGAGCATATTTCTCAATTTCATTCATATTTCAAAACCTTATGCATCTTAAATACAACATTTCATCATATCACCATATCAATCATACACATAAAGTTTCATGCTCAAGGAACTAACATAATCACATCATCATAAGTGTGCTCGAGGCTCATCATCATAATTATACTCTCTCAGCCACCTATCTCATAGTATCTTATGCTTTGACCCTTACGGGCCTTAAACTTGTATTTGCATCTTTATTACCCTCAAGAGGTTAACACTTAGACTGTTCTCTAAGATTTGAACCCACTAAAATTCCATACAGCATGCACATGAAAGGGCAGAAATATCATTTGCTTAAGGGGCTCTAGAATCTCCATTCGTGACCCTTTTTAAGATCCGTCTTCGCCTAAGGCTCCATAATCAATTCCTAGACCAATTATGAGGGATTCCTAGGCATGTTCTCTAAGTTATAAACCATTTTTAGCTCTTATCACCACCTTAAACTTAGAAATTAACACCTAATCATTTATGAAGGGATTTTGTACATGTCTTACTAATTATGAATCATTCATCCTTGAATTAATCATGCTAGAACAGATTTGCATTTCTTTGCATTAAGGTGTTCTAGAATTCACATCTCTAATCCCTTTTAAATTACTTATTCTTTTCTAACTTTTCTAAATCGATTCCTTGCTTCACTCAAACATAGCTTACACATTTTAGCATCTTAGAACAGCATTTATATAGTAGCCAAACATAGAGGCCAGAAGGAAATCATAAGCCCATAAAATCACATAATCTCTTGAGTTGAAATGCATATAAGTTGCTAGTTTTCTCTTGGGACATTTTAGGAACAAAAATGTTCTGGTAATTGATTACATGTTCCTAGTAATCGATTACCAGAGCTCAATTCATTCTGGGTTTCAAAAAACGGGTAATCGATTACATACAATTGTAATCGATTACTTAGGATTAAAGTCTTTCGGAAAAATAAAGAACATAGAGTAATCGATTACACTATAAGGTAATCGATCCAGGTTTCAGCAGGTTCTGGGCATGAAGAAACCGTGGTAATCGATACACTGTCTCTTAATCGATTACCAAACCAAAAGTCCTTCAGAAAACCATTCTGGTAATCGATTACCAATACCTAGGAATTTGAGAAAACATGAATTTTGACACATTCCAAACTATTTAAACACCTTGAGGCCTCATAAAACAGTTTTTCAACATTTTTCTGAAGTCATTCATGCATTTTACAAAATCAAACCATTATTGAATCATACTAAAACTCATCCATTTCTTTGACTAGAGTTTGCTTTTTAGGATACTTAGGGCAAGTCTTTGAGCTCTAGAATATTTAGGTGATAACGTAATCTTAAACATGCTATGCACTTTATTTTACTCTTCATTAAAAAGTAAAGTGAGAGCATAAAATAAATATGAGATGCAACTTCATTATTATCTTTAAGGATTAAGTGATGACTTGAAATATAAACATGAAATGCAAGCTTAGGAATTTAAATATGGTAATGCAAGTTCATTCATTTATTCTTGTGAAATTAGTGATGGCATCAAAATAAACATGAGATGCAAGACATAAATTTAAACATGAATGCAACTTGTTTTTTTATCTTAACTAGAGCTCTTACAAGACTTTTAGAGGAACATAAACCTCAACCCATTATGTATCATAAGGCAAGCTTTAGAGTTCTTAGCACCTAGACTTCAAAAGAAATCTTAAGGTTTGAACTTCATCATCAAGCTTAAGGAAATGGACACAAAGTTCAACACTTTGTCTAAACAAAACTACAAGGGCTAAGTCATATTCTTTATTTTATTGCTCATGGGCTTCAATCTAGAGTAAAACTCTTAGAACGGCCAACCAACTTTAAGGTTGGCAAGGGTAAGCTTAGAGCTCTTTGAAATCATGTGATTAATTTTCTTTAACAAAACTTTTGTGATCTACTTTACATTTTTTGCAAACTTTGTTCAAACCAAAGCAAAGGAAACCAAAATCATGAAGAGGAAAGGAAAGAAAACCACAAGCTTTATCAAGGAAAAAGGAAGAAATCAAGGCATGTATGGTCCAAGACCAAGTTGTTTCAAGCTTTAGAGGTTTCTCACATGACAACAACAAGTCATTATCTTGAAACCTCATCATCAAGCTCATGTTTTCTTTATGAAAGGGCCTCTGGCCGAAAATAAAAAGGGAAGGAAAAAGGATTTGAAACCAAGAGAAACTAGAACTTTTCTTTAAGGAAGACAAGTAAAAACTTGGACACAAACCCCTACCTAAAGAAGTCTTGAAGAGAGATGTAAGGAAGCTTTATTTTCTTGATGAAAGGAGAAGGAAATCCTTTTGAAGTATTGAGGAAAAACTTGGCCCAAGTGAGGGAGTTTGAGAGGAAATGAGAGGATTTTAAAAGAAGTGTGAACTTACCAAGTGAACCAAAGTGTGACAAGGTTCATCAAGGCTTAGTATTTATAAAAGATGGAGAGCTCATGGATGGCCTTTGAGGGGAGGAGTGGGCCAATGAGGAGGGAGGAGAGAAGAAATATCTCTTTGATTGGTATGGTGGAGAGCATGGGCAAGGCATGGTGAGGTATGGGTTTGGGTATGGCCTAAGGCATGGGCTTGGAGTGCAACAAAAATCAATATGTGGCACCATTTTTAGGGGGGATTTTGGCCAACACATCAGCCAAGGGGGAAGGAATTTTGTTCATGTAATTGTGGTTTAAGGATGTGTTTAGGTGTGTCTTTGATAAGGCTTTTGTTAGGAGTTTGTAAGCAAGTGTTTAGGTGAGAAAATGGTTAATTAAGGTGGTTCAAGACTTGATTAGGAGGGTAATCTTACTAGATTAGTAATTTAAAATAATTCCTTTGGTCAAATGAGGTATGGCACAATTCCTTAATTTAAGGAATTGGAGAGAGAAAACACTATTAAGATTCCATGACTAGAAATCTTGAATTAAAGAATGCAATTAGAGTTTATCTAAGCAATCTTAGGTTCTAATTAACCTCAATAAATAATTTTGACTCTAGATTAATTATCGAAATAAATTAATCTTCGATTAGAGCCTAATATTGCTTAGGTTTGCTTAATTGCGTCATTAGGCTCATTGTACACTGTTCTAGGGGCAAAATGGTAATTTTGACTAAACCCAGGGACCTTTGGGCCTGAATATATATCAAATCATTACTTAAAAACATCATTCTAAACTTTGGAAAAGTTCGGGCTAAATGGCACATTTTACCCGTGTAGAACAGTCAGGGGTATTTTGGTCATTTTGAGCCGAAAGTTTAGAAATGAGATTTCCACCTCGAATATCATTCATAACAACGTAATCCCCTTTAAACATCGAGTTGACCCATTTGAAGGTTGTTGGGCAATGTCCTGAATTCTTGGGTAGAAATGACCTCAGGGCATTTCTCATTTGTACTTTAACAGGCGGAAATCGAGGCGTACATTACTCCCCTCCTTAAAATGAATTTCATCCTCGAAATTCGTTACCTTAGAAAAGCTCGGGATACTCGTTCGCATCTCGGATTCCAACTCCAATGTGTACTCCTCGTCTTGTCTCGTCCCATGTGACTTTCACCAAAGGAACGGACTTATTCCTCAGCTGCTTACACCCTCCACGATCCTCGTTGGTAAGATGAAAGTTAGGCCCTCCCTTAACTACATGCTCTGGCTCTAACACATGGCTAAGGTCGGATTGATATTTTTAGATGGGAGACGTGAAAGACGTCATGAAGATTGCAGATTTGGAGGTAGGGCTATTTTGTAGGCAACTTTCCCGACTCTCTGAAGGATTTCAAAAGGTTCAGAGAAATTGGGGACTCAATTTCTTGACTTTCATGGCTCTACCTATTCCTGTAGTGGGGGTTATCCTCAGAAAACATGCTCACCTTCTTGGAACTCTGACGGCTTTCGCCGCTTGTCCGCATAGCTCTTTTGTCGGCTTTAATCAAGATTCTATCCTTGATCATTCTTATTTGTCTCTATTTCCCTCACTACATCCGGTCCCAAAACGCTTTGTTCTCCGAGATCATGCCAACACAAAGGCAACTGGCACTTCCTTCCATACAAGGCCTCGTACGGTGCCATACAAATACTCGCATGATAACTGTTGTTATATGTGAACTCGATAAGTGAGGTACTTATCCCAACTCCCTTTTCTATCCAAAACACATGCCCTTAGAATACCCTCCAAGGTTTGGATAGTTCTTGATTGTCCATCTGTTTGATGGTGGTAGCCGTTAACAAGCTTAGAACCAAACACCTTTTGAAAGGCTCCCAAAATGCGACATGGGCTGGTCTCGACCAGGAGATTCGTCGATGGAACTCCGTGTAACCTCACTATCACTTGGATGTACAACTGGGCCAACTTATCTAGGGAAAAGGTTATCTTGATGGGTAGGAAATCAACTGGTAACCCCCACTATTACCCAAATAGCGTCATGGCGGCTTGGGTTCTTGGTAGGTGGTCACAAAATCCATAGATATACTATCCCACTTCCATTCGGGATAGGCAAAAGTTGCAACATTCCTGAAGGCTTTTGGTGCTCAATCTTCACCTTTGACGACTAAGCACTTCTAACCCAGGCTACTATGTAACGCCCAATTTTTACTGTAATTTCCTGTCATTAGAAATTACCGAATTCCTGTAGGTAAATATTATATAAAATTTGAGACCAAACAATCCTCAATAAAGGAATATAACGTTAGAAGAGAAGTTAGGAGCAATTCGTACAAGCATTGCAAACCAGAATTTCTGTATGTGTAAAATGACCAAAATGCCCTGAGGTTATTTTACTCAGAAAATGAGGATCGTGGGCCCACCCATCCTCAAGGGGATGTTTTGAGGATAATAAAGGATTGTTTGTGTTATGTGTGTTAATAGAGCAGAAGAATCTCAATTTTGAGTTTCGACGCGAAATGACCAAAACGCCTATGCGGTTTAACTCAAATTTGTGCCAACTAGCCCGAACCTCACTAAAATATTTTAAAAGGTGTTTTTAAGTTATGAATGACCCTTGGTTAAGTCAGATGGTCAGGATTTGGGTTAATTACCGTTTTGCCCTGTCATTATGCAGTTTTGCAAATTTTGAGATTTTCGATTTGTCTAACGAAACCTAAACAATATTAGGCTCAAATTAAAGCTTATTAAATTCTAATTACTAATCTAGAGTCAAAATTATTTATTTAGATTGATTAGAACCTAAAATTGCTTAAAACACCCAAATTGCTTAGTAATTCACTTAAGCCCTTAACCATAAATTCTCTAAATTACATGAATACCTTGCCTACACCTAAATAATACATGGAACACACAAAATCCTCTTCCACAAGGCTGTAATGGCTGAAATTATTGAGTAATAAGTCAGAAAATTATTACACAAAAATCCAAAGAATGAAAACAAAGAATCATGAAAACATGGAAACATGATTCCATGTTTTAAGCCACCAAACAAAATGATTTTTCTTCCTTATTTTTTTTCCTCTAATTTTTGGTCAAATTTCCTTCCTTCCTTTGTCCATTTATGAGCTGCAAAATCTCTATAAATAGGCATGCTTGAAGATAGTTTAGATGCTTAGTTCATAACTTACACAAATTCTAGTCTTAGGAGCACCAAAAGCTTTCTTTCTTTCTTTCTCTTGGCCAAATTCTCCCTTCAGCTTTTCAAGGATATTTTGCTTCATTTCACTCAAGGAAACCAAGTTCTCTTCCTTTCTTTCAAATCAAATTAGGTAGGGAGGTGTTTCTAAGTTCATTTTATGCTAAGACAAGTTATGTTTCTAGCTCAAAAATGATGTTTTCATGAGCTTTCTTTTAAGTTTTCATTTTCAGTTTCTTCTTCCTTTCTTTTTAAAGTATTTCGGCCATATGGCCTAGCTTATGATGAGACCATGGTTTGATGATGAGATTCTTGAGTGTTGGTTGCAAAGCTTTCACAAGTTAGATCTCTAAAACTTGAAGGTTTCACTAGTTTCCAAAACTTCTAAAATTTCAGTTTTTCTTTCCTTATTTTCCTTTCATGGTTTCGGCCAAATGGCCTAGGAAGGAATGAAATGATGGCTTGATGATGAGGACCTTGAATATGGGTTGTAAATCCATCACAAGTTAGGCCTCTAAAGCTTGAACATTCCATTTAATGCAAAACTTTAAAGAATAATGTTTTTATCTTGAGGTTTGAATATGAAATATGTATTTTTTTTACTTTGTCTTGCTAAGATACATATATTGGGTTGAAATCATAATTCTCTTAAAGTCTTGAAGGAGCTCTAGTAAAGAGATCAAGTGAACTTGCATCCATGTTTAAGTTTATGCCTTGCATAGCCATATTTATTTTATGTCATAACTAAATTTTCAAGAATAAATAAATGAACTTGCATATCTCATGTTTAAATTTCAAGCTTGCATTTCATGTTTAAATTTCAAGTTGTCACTTAATCTCTAAAGATAATAAAGAAGTTGCATCTCATATTTATTTTATGCTCTCACTTTATTTTATAATGGCTAAAAGAATCAATGCATGGCATGTTTATTTTATGTCATCACCTAAAAATCCTAGAGCTCAAAGACTTGCCTATGAATCATAAGAAGAAATGAGATAATTGGAGTTAAAGAATTTATTCTTTAAGAAGTCTTGAGAATTGGAGCTTAAAAAAAAATGTAATTCTCTTCTCCCTCACCAGTCCTATGCGGACTACCGCGCTCAGGTTGCTTAAGATTCTCTTCCCCTCTCCTTGTCCTATGCGTTACCGCCGCTAAGTTTCTTGCATCATGTTTATATTACAAGTTCTTGCATCATGTTTAATTTTCAAGTCATCACCTTAAATCTTAAAGATAAAGAAATGGAATTGCATATCATGTTTATAATTCCAAGCTATCACCTTATAAAGATAAGATTAAAATAAGGTTGCATAGCATGGTAATAATTCTAAGATGTCACCTAAATCTCTAAAGCTCAAGACTTGCTCCTTTTATCTTAAGTGAAAGATTTAATTATGAACATTCTTTCAAGTTATAAATCGGTCCCATGGTTAAGTTAGGCCTAAAGTCCTATGACTTCTTTCAAGTTTAACAAAAAGAATTAGTTCTAAAAGAGTTTTAAAACTTTGTAAGAATTTTATGGGAAGCTAGTAATTTTATGTGTACTTAAAATGTGATTTGATGCTTATCAAGAATTTGGTGTCATTGATTGATTCCCTGGTTTGTATGTTATAGTTGCTATTGCAAACAATGAAAACTTATGCATGAAATAAGGACATATTTTGTTCCTGGAAGAAAGTGTATTCCTGTAAGAGTGCAATTTGGAAAGATTCTGGCTAAGGAAAGATTTGGTATTTAAGCATGTCCATTGTGACCCACCTCTCTTTCCTGGGAATCTCCAGATGCATGATTATAGTTGATATATATTATTCCAATAAGACTGTAAATAAGAAAATGTTAGAATTATTATGAATTGCGAGTTGTAACATGCAAAGACTTATTGGTGACTTAAAATTTATAAGAAAATGATCCTGGACCCATCAAACTATAGGTGGTGAAAATGTGATTCTAGCCCCCTAACCTGTTCTCTCAAAAGGGTAGAGTCAGGACTTTAACTTATCAAAAAGGATAAGTATATGCTAGTGACGACTAGTAAGGTATGAGCTCATAACCTAGATTACTCCCAAAAGGGTGGAGTATAGGGTGGCCCAAGGAAAATAATGAGGATGATAAGATTTTAAAGTCACCTAAAGTACTAAAGAAATAAATTATGTGCACCATGTCCATGTGTAGCTATTATGATATTCTTCTGTGCATAACATACATGAGTTGATGATGAGAAATATGATGTTCTTCTATGCATGTTATATTAATGATGATGATGAGGAATATGATGTAATGATAAAAGAAAAGTTCATTATAAATATGACATGTTAAGATTATGATGCATTATAAGACGCATAATTAAAATTGGCCGAATCTCGGTAAAAGTATTTTCTGAACTTAAAATTTAATCTTCGTATGTTCACTATTTTATAATAATCCGAGATTCCTGAGACTTGATGATGACACCGTAGAAGGAGATACCCTGAGAATTCTTTGGTAAGATTCTCACTCCCTTTCCTTTATTTCCGTCATTGTCTTCAGATTCAGATGGCGACATTCGTCCTGTTCATTGACACCCCTACTTGGGAATTCCACTATGATCTGGTGCATCATTCGTATCACTTTGAAGGAAGGTGCTCGGTTCGTGTTTTTATTACGTAGGTTGTCCATTTGCACATCCTGTCCCTAGTTATCATTTTTCTCCTACTTTTCCCTATGGTGATGAAATGGTTTTCGAACATGCACGTCCACTTGATGAAAGAATGTTACGTTCTTATCCCGCCTCATCTGCTTTCCATGGTTTTCCAAGTATAATCCACGAACGAGATATTTTGAAATTGATCCTTCAGAGGACCCTCCTACTCATGCTTATTCTGAGAGCTCTGCTCCTCTCCCACGTGTAAGAGAGGGTAGTGAGGAAACGGTTGTTCAGCCGAGGTTAGCAAGAAGATCGTCCTTGCTACCCCGCCTGGTGCATCTCATGTGCCCCTTCCAAGGAAGCTCGTCGTGAAGGGTTTCTTCCCTTTTCCAAGACGGTGGCCCTAGAGAGTTTTTAAGTAGTCTTAAGAGTGTTATACATCCAGTTTTAGAGTAGCCTTCCTCAGCTTTTAAGGTTATCTAGTTTAGGGGCATGAATTTCCTTATAAATAGTTTCCTATGGTGTGAATATGTAAGATATGATGTATGAACTTAACTCACCTTTTGAGTGAGGTTATTGTATATATGTTGTGATGTGCATTATGGATGTTATGTGATGGAGCCAATATGATATATTTAGATTCTTAAATGTCTTATTTTACTACCGCTTAATCGTTTATGTTATGCGTGGCTCACGATTTCAATTATGTTAAAAAAAAATAGCTCATAATTTCACTAAGTATTTTCAAAATATAATGAAAGAACCAAAGCAAAGAGTAAAGTCTAGTCATTAATCCAATTTAACCTAGGTGTATTTGGTTAATTACTAGGGTGTTACATACTATGTCCTTTTTCAATACGAGCCACAAACATTTCTTTAGATCCTGATACATCTTGGTGGCACAGGATGGATGGTGAAGTGGCTTTTATGGGCCTCCTCCAATATACTTTCTCGAGGTTACCATCTTGCGGTACACAAATCTACCCTTTGAACCTCCACAAACCATCTGTCCCTTGCTCAAAACCCTTAAGCTTTCCAGCCTTTCCGCTTTGAGAGTCTCCCTAAACTCCTCATTTTCTACTTGTGCCATCATCACCCTTTGTTTAAACCCACTTGTTCCGTAAGATGGCACATCTTCACGCTCCTTTCTAATACTGACATCCCCAAATTCATATCCCTAAACTTCTCTATTGGCTCAACTTCCTTGACCATCATGTGGGATAAGCGTAATGATTTTCAACTCAAGGCATCGCGACCACATTGGCCTTGCCTGGGTGGTAACTTAAGCCGAAATCATAATCCTTTAGAAACTCCATCCACCTTTTTGCCTCATGTTTAGCTCCTTTTGATCAAAGAGATGCTTAAGACTCTTATGATCGGAGAAACTTCAAACCTTACTCCATACAAGTGATGCCTCCAAATCTTCAAGGAAAACACTATGGCGGCTAACTCTAGGTCATGGGTACGGTAGTTAACCTCGTGGGCTTGAGTTGTCTAGACGCATAGGCTACCACTTGCCTATTTTGCATCAACACAGCCTAAACCTTTTCTCGAAGCATCACAATATACCTCAAAAGGTTCATTGGGGTCAGGCAAAACCAAAACTGGGGTTGAGGTCAACCTTTCCTTTAACTCTAGGAAGCTCTTTTCACAATCGGGATTCCATAAAAACGGGGTGTTCTTCCTAGTTAGCTTGTTTAAGGGAAGGGCAATCTGGGAAAATCCTTTGATAAACCTACGATAATAGCCTGCTAATCCCAAAAAGCTCCGTATTTCCGATACGGTGGTTGGTCTATCCCAATTCATTACGGCTTCTATCTTACTAGGGTCAACGCTATACCTCCTTTTGATACTACATGCCCTAAAAACTTCACTTCCTCCAACCAGAATTCACACTTAGAGAGCTTAGCATACAACTTCTTCTCTTTCAATACCTCTAAAACCAACCTTAGGTGACGTTCATGCTCCTTGTGAGTCTTCGAATAGATGAGTATATCATCTATGAAAACGACCACGAACTTGTCTAAATAGGGTCTAAAGATCCTATTCATATAGTCCATGAACACGGGGTGCATTCGTAAGTCCAAAGGACATCACGGCCAACTCAAAGTGTTACAGCGTCCTAAAAGCGGTTTTAGGTATATCCTCGTCTCTTACTCAAATTTGGTGGTATCCAACCTCAAATCAATCTTGGAGAATACCATCGCTCCTTCAACTGGTCCATAAGATCATTAATCCTAGGCAAAAGGGTATTTATTTTTCACCGTTACATGATTCAATTGCCTATAATCTATACATAATCTCATGCTCCCATCCTTTTTCTTAACAAACAAACTGGGCTCCCTACGGTGAGGCACTAGGTCTAATAAAATTCTTCTCGAACAACTCCTCCAATTGGGTTTTCAATTCCTTCAACTCCAAGGGTGACATCCTATATGGGGCTATCGAGATAGGTCCATTCCCAGAACCAACTCAATGGAGAACTCCACCTCTCTCTTGGAGGAACTGAGATATCTGTCAGGAAATACCTCAGGGTACTCTCTTACCAGGAATGTCATCTATGTTCTCTTCAAAGTCTACTTCGCTAGCGCTAGAAGGACATATCCCTTAGTTTTCTCCCCACTCCAGAAGACATCTACGACATTCACATAAAGTTTTAAGGTTTGACTAGTCTTGCTAGAGGGATGATGAAAAATAACAGATTTTGTATAACGTTTAACAACACATGGTTAGCATGAAGCCAATCCATGCCAAGGATTATTCCTATCTCTTTCAAAGGTAAACAAATCAAATCTATTACAAAGGATCTATTTTCAACAGTAAGATGGCAATTTAAACAACGGTTACATGTATGTAGGGACGGTTGGTAGGAGTAGAAACAATGAGATCAAAAGGAAGCTTAGAAACTTGCAAATTTAGAGACTCGACACTAGCATGTGAGATAAAAGAATGAGTAGCACAGAGTCATATAACACAGTTAAGGTTATACCATTTAGTCGCACTTACCTTCGATGAGGTCGTTGATCTTTCACGTCCTCCGCGTTGAGGGTAAAGACTCGTCCTTGGTGTTGCGGTCGAGGATTGACTGACGACCCTCCATTGCTTTGCAATCCTTTGCATAATAGCCGAGCTTGCCACACTTGAAGCATACTCCTTGTCCGGCTAGGCAACGATTGCCATGATTCTTTCCACAATGGAGGCACTCCATGGCTTGTGAGGTTCGGGAAGTTGTAACACCCTAATAATTAACCGAATACACCTAGGTTGTATCTGATTAATTACTAGACTTTACTCTTTGCTTCAGTTCTTTCATCATACTTTGAAAATACTTAGTGAAATTACGAGCCATTTTTTTTTTAAACATAATTGAAAACATGAGCCGCGCATAATATGACGATAATAAGATAAAGCGGAAAACGAATAGACATATCATGAAGAAACACATCATATTGGCTCCATCATGGGACATCCATAATTACATATCACATAGATATTTTGCCTACCAACAAAATAAGACTAGGTGCAGGCAATCTAACAAAACATAAATAATATATGGATGGAAGGACATCCATTAATGGCACCTAGTAATAACACTCAGGGATAGGGATAGATATCTGAAATATACGAGTGAAACTAGAGGATCAAGTTCAGCTACCCTGAAAGCCTCAATGTGATTCACGAACACTTCCTTCGTTTCTTGAAGACGAGATGGAAAGAAAAATAGAGGGAGTGAGAAACTTATAAAAAAATCTCAGTAGGGTACTCACCTCATGATGCATTGTGTCATCATCATCGTCCCCAAGAACCTCGGGGTTATTATGAAATAATGAGCATGCTAAGATTGATCTATTAAGTTTGAAAATATACTTTACCAAGGTCGTCGTTTTAATCATGCGTCTTATAATGCATCATAAACTTAGCATGTCATGTATATAATGAACTTTTTCTTTCATATATAATAACATAGTTATGCATAAAATCACATCATATTCCTCATCATCATTTCATAATACTATGCATAGCAGAACATCATATTTCTCATCATCATCTCATAAATACTATGCATAGTAGAACATCATATTCACATAATGCATTTACTTAGTTTCTTAGGTGACTTAAAGTTACTTTCATCATCATTTTCCTGGGCCACCCTATACTCCACCCTTTTGGGAGTAATCTAGGTTATGAGCTCATACCTTACTAGTCGTCACTAGCATATACTTATCCCCTTTGATAAGTTAAAATCCAACTCTTACCCTTTTGAGAGAAGGGCTAGGGGCAAGAATCACCTTTTCACCATCTATAGTCTATGGGTCAAAGGATCATTTTCTCAGGATCACCTTTCACCTCCTATAGTCTTGATGGGTCCAAAGGATCATTTCCTCATAAGTTTAAGTCACCATTAAGTCTTAGCATGTTATATCATAATCATCAAGATGCATGAACATTCTCATTGTTTGCAATAGCAACTATAACATGCAAGCCATGAAATCATTCAATAATATCAAATTCTTAGTAGGCATTACTTCATCATATAAGCTGACATTCCAAAGTATCAAAAGATGTCATCTAAAATTCTAAGGTAAAGCTCCTTTAAATAACCTGTAACACTCTAGTAATTAACCAAATACACCTAGGTTGAATTGGATTAATGACTAGACTTTACTCTTTGCTTTGGTTCTTTCATCATATTTTGAAAATACTTAGTGAAATTCCGAGCCATTTTTTTAACATAATTGAAATCGTGAGCCACGCATAACATAAACGATTAAGCGGTAGTAAAATAAGACATTTAAGAATCTAAATATATCATATTGGCTCCATCACATAACATCCATAATGCACATCACAACATATATACAATAACCTCACTCAAAAGGTGAGTTAAGTTCATATATCATATCTTACACCTTCACACCATAGGAAACTATTTATAAGGAAATTCATACTCCTAAACTAGATAACCTTAAAAGCTGAGGAAGGCTACTCTAAAGCTGGGATGTATAACACTCTTAAGACTACTTAAGAACTCTCTAGGGCCACTGTCTTGGAAACGGGGGAAGAACCGCTACGAGCTTCCTCGGAAGGGGCACACTAGATGCACCGCTTGGGTTGCATGGACGATCTTCTTGCTAACCTCGGCTGAACAAGTTTCCTCACTACCCTCTTACACGTAGGAGAGTAGGAGCAGATCTCTCAGAATAAGCATGAGTAGGAGGGTCCTTTGAAGGATCAGTTTCAAAATATCTCGTTCGTGGATTATACTCTGGAAAACCATGGACAGCGGATGAGGCGGGATAAGAACGTAACATTCTTTCATCAAGTGGACGTGCATGTTCGAAACCATTTCATCGCCATAAGGAGAAGTAGGAGAAAAATGATAACTGGGCAGGATGTGCAAATGGACGACCTACGTAAATAAAACACGAACCGAGCACCTTCCTT
This sequence comes from Dalbergia oliveri, assembly GCA_030441495.1. Lineage (NCBI taxonomy): Eukaryota > Viridiplantae > Streptophyta > Magnoliopsida > Fabales > Fabaceae > Dalbergia > Dalbergia oliveri. The sequence continues at coordinate 3,826,796 of JAMLFY010000020.1, forward strand.
CAAAGTGATACGAATGATGCACGGATCATAGTGGAATTGCCAAGTAGGGGTGTCAACAAACGGACGAATGTCGCCATCTGAATCTGAAGACAATGACGGAAATAAAGGAAAGGGAGTGAGAATCTTACTAAAGAATTCTCAGTAGGGTATCTCCTTCTACAGTGTCATCATCAAAGTCTCCAGGAATCTCTGGGTTATTATAAAATAGTGAACATACGAAGATTAAATTTTAAGTTCAGAAAATACTTTTACCGAGATTCGGCCAATTTTAATTATGCGTCTTATAATGCATCATAATCTTAACATGTCATATTTATAATGAACTTTTCTTTTATCATTACATCATATTCCTCATCATCATCATTAATATAACATGCATAGAAGAACATCATATTTCTTATCATCAACTCATGTATGTTATGCAGAAGAATATCATAATAGCTACACATGGACATGGTGCACATAATTTATTTCTTTAGTACCTTAGGTGACTTTAAAATCTTATCATCCTCATTATTTTCCTTGGGCCACCCTATACTCCACCCTTTTGGGAGTAATCTAGGTTATGAGCTCATACCTTACTAGTCGTCACTAGCATATACTTATCCTTTTTGATAAGTTAAAGTCCTAACTCTACCCTTTTGAGAGAACGGGTTAGGGGGCTAGAATCACCTTTTCACCACCTATAGTTTGATGGGTCCAAGAGGATCATTTTCTTATAAATTTTAAGTCACCAATAAGTCTTTGCATGTTACAACTCGCAATTCATAATAATTCTAACATTTTCATATTTACAGTCTTATTCTGGAATAATATATATCAACTATAATCATGCATCTTGGAGATTCCCAGGAAAGAGAGGTGGGTCACAATGGACACACTTAAATACCAAATCTTTCCTTAGCCAGAATCTTTCCAAATTGCACTCTTAAGTAATACACTTTCTTCCAGGAACAAATATGTCTTTATTTCATGCATAAGTTTTCATTGTTTGCAACAGCAACTATAACATACAAACCAGGGAATCAATCAATGACACCAAATTCTTAATAAGCATCAAATCACATTTTAAGTACACATAAAATTACTAGCTTCCCATAAAATTCTTACAAAGTTTTAAAACTCTTTTAGAACTAATTCTTTTTGTTAAACTTGAAAGAAGTCATAGGACTTTAGGCCTAACTTAACCATGGGACCGATTTATAACTTGAAAGAATGTTCATAGTTAAATCTTTCACTTAAGATAAAAGGAGCAAGTCTTGAGCTTTAGAGATTTAGGTGACATCTTAGAATTATTACCATGCTATGCAACCTTATTTTAATCTTATCTTTATAAGGTGATAGCTTGGAATTATAAACATGATATGCAATTCCATTTCTTTATCTTTAAGATTTAAGGTGATGACTTGAAAATTAAACATGATGCAAGAACTTGTAATATAAACATGATGCAAGAAACTGGAGCGGTAATCCGCAGGGACTAGTGAGGGAGAAGAATCTTAAGCAAGGAGCGGGTAGTCCGCATAGGACCGGTGAGGGAGAGAATTACATTTTTTTTAAGCTCCAATTCTCAAGACTTCTTAAAGAATAAATTCTTTAACTCCAATTATCTCATTTCTTCGCTTATGATTCATAGGCAAGTCTTTGAGCTCTAGGATTTTTAGGTGATGACATAAAATAAACATGCCATGCATTGATTCTTTTAGCCATTATAAAATAAAGTGAGAGCATAAAATAAACATGAGATGCAACTTCTTTATTATCTTTAGAGATTAAGTGACAACTTGAAATTTAAACATGAGATATGCAAGTTCATTTATTTATTCTTGAGAATTTAGTTATGACATAAAATAAATATGGTTGTGCAAGACATAAACTTAAACATGGATGCAAGTTCACTTGATCTCTTTACTAGAGCTCCTTCAAGACTTTAAGAAAATTATGATTTCAACCCAATATATGTATCTTAGCAAGACAAAGTAAAATAAAAAATACATATTTCATATTCAAACCTCAAGATAAAAACATTATTCTTTAAAGTTTTGCATTAAATGGAATGTTCAAGCTTTAGAGGCCTAACTTGTGATGGATTTACAACCCATATTCAAGGTCCTCATCATCAAGCCATCATTTCATTCCTTCCTAGGCCATTTGGCCGAAACCATGAAAGGAAAATAAGGAAAGAAAAACTGAAATTTTAGAAGCTTTGGAAACTAGTGAAACCTTCAAGTTTTAGAGATCTAACTTGTGAAAGCTTTGCAACCAACACTCAAGAATCTCATCATCAAACCATGGTCTCATCATAAGCTAGGCCATATGGCCAAATACTTTAAAAAGAAAGGAAGAAGAAACTGAAAATGAAAACTTAAAAGAAAGCTCATGAAAACATCATTTTTGAGCTAGAAACATAACTTGTCTTAGCATAAAATGAACTTAGAAACACCTCCCTACCTAATTTGATTTGAAAGAAAGGAAGAGAACTTGGTTTCCTTGAGTGAAATGAAGCAAAATATCCTTGAAAAGCTGAAGGAAGAATTCAGCCAAGAGAAAGAAAGAAAGAAAGCTTTTGGTGCTCCTAAGACTAGAATTTGTGTAAGTTATGAACTAAGCATCTAAACTATCTTCAAGCATGCCTATTTATAGAGATTTTGCAGCTCATAAATGGACAAAGGAAGGAAGGAAATCTGACCAAAAATTAGAGAAAAAAATAAGGAAGAAAAATCATTTTGTTTGGTGGCTTAAAACATGGAATCATGTTTCCATGTTTTCATGATTCTTTGTTTTCATTCTTTGGATTTTTGTGTAATAATTTTCTGACTTATTACTCAATAATTTCGGCCATTACAGCCTTGTGGAAGAGGATTTTGTGTGTTCCATGTATTATTTAGGTGTAGGCAAGGTATTCATGCAATTTAGAGAATTTACGGTTAAGGGCTTAAGTGAATTACTAAGCAATTTGGGTGTTTTAAGCAATTTTAGGTTCTAATCAATCTAAATAAATAATTTTGACTCTAGATTAGTAATTAGAATTTAATAAGCTTTAATTTGAGCCTAATATTGTTTAGGTTTCGTTAGACAAATCAAAAATCTCAAAATTTGCAAACTTGCACAACGGCAGGGGCAAAAATGAATTTAACCCAAAATTACGGGACCATCCGAACTTAACCAAGGGTCATTCATAACTTAAAAACACCTTTTAAAATATTTTAGTGAGGTTCGGACTCAAGTCGGCACGCAAATCGAGTTAAAGGCCGCATGGGCGTTTTGGTCATTTCGCGTCAAACTCAAAATTGAGATTCTTCTGCTCTATTAACACACATAGCACAAACAATCCTTTATTATCCTCAAAACATCCCCTTGAGGATGGGTGGGGCCCACGATCCTCATTTTCTGAGTAAAATAACCTCAGGGCATTTTGGTCATTTTACACATACAGAAATTGGGTTTGCAATGGTTGTACGAATTGCTCCTAACTTCTCTTCTAACGTTATATTCCTTTATTGAGAATTGTTTGGTCTCAAATTTTATATAATATTTACCTACGGTAATTTGGTAATTTCTAATGACAGTAAAGATTACAGTAAAAATTGGGGCATTACATAACCGAACTCAAAATTGGGTAACCTTAATTATCAAACTAATTACTTATGCATCTAAGGGATTTATTACCATCAATTATAAGCCTTAAGAACATTATTAGACTATATGGGGTAGCATAGCGGTAAGTTGTTCTTAAAGTTTTGGTATGCTAGAAGTTACGTTTTTACCCTTTCTCGTCCCGGCTTTCCCTATGATGCTAAAATTAATTACTAAACCAATTATGAATCATTGTCCCTTATCTAAACATAATAAAATTTGGTTCTTAAGGTCACTAAAGGCTCTCAAAGAATGTATAAATTTCATTCTCTAAAGTTCTAGAAATCTTGCTTTACGATTTTCTAGGAAGCTAGTTTTATCTCTATCATGCATAGAATAAACCATAATTATCACAACTTCAAACATATTAAATCATCATCATTTATTGGTACTAATCTCATATCAGAAGCCGAATCATGAACCTCATATAATTGTATAAAATCACATTTTAAGTGAACATAAAATATTAGTTTCCGTAGAATCCTTGCAAAGCTTTAAAACTCTTTTAGAAACTAATTCTTTTTGAAAGAATCTTCATAATTAAAATTCTCACTTAAGATAAAAGGAGCAAGTCTTGAGCTTAAGAGATTTATGTGATATCTTAGAATCATAAACATGCTATGCAACCTCATTTTAATCTTGTCATTATACGGTGATAACTTGGAATTATAAACATTTTAATCTTAAAATTAAACATGATGCAAGAGCTTGAAATATAAACATGATGTAAGAACTGAAACGGCGGAGTCTGCAGGACCAGTGGAGGAGAAGAAAATCTTAAGAAACAGGCGGTAGTCTGCATGGACAAGTGAAGAGAAAGAGAATTATTAAGCAATTTGAGTGTTTTAAAGCAATTTTAGGTTCTAATCAATTTAAATAAATAATTTTGACTCTAGATTAATAATTAGAATTTAATAAGCTTTAATTTGAGCCTAATATTGCTTAGGTTTCGTTCAGCAAATCAAAAATCTCAAAATTTGTAAAACTGCACAAAGAGCGGGCAAAACGTCATTTTACTTAAAAACTCCCGAGACTACCGAGCTAACCAATGGTTAATTATGGCTTAAAAACACTTTTTAAAACATTTAAGGGAGGTTCGAGCTCAATGGCACGCAATCGGGTTAAAAAGCCGTAGGGCGTTTTGGTCATTTAACGCTAGAGCTCAAAATTATGATTCTTCCCCTCTATTAACACACACAACACAAACAATCCCTTATTATTATCAAAACATCCCCTTGAGGATGGGTGGGGCCCACGATCATCATTTTCTAAGTAATAACCTTAGGGCATTTTGGTCATTTTACACGTCCAGAAAATCGGGGTTTGCAATACTTGCACGAATTGCTCCTAACTTCTCTTCTAACGTTATATTCCTTTATTAAGGATTGTTTGGTCTAAAATTTTATATAATATTTACCTACGGTAATTCGGTAATTCCTAATGACAGTAAAAATTCCAAGTAAAATTGGGCGTAGACGGCGGAGGGGCTCCTTGGGGTGCCTTGTTCTTGTTCCCGTTGGGCCCTCCTTATTGATTATTGTTGTTGTTGTTGCGGGACCGCTCACTCCTCCTTGATGGTTGCGGTTCCTCGGCGTTGGGGTTGAAAGGCGACCTCGGTTTTGCAGGAATGGTTGATTGTTGGGTCCTCTTTATTGTTGTTGTTGAGGTTGTTGCTTGTTGGTGTTGTTGATGCTTGAACTCGTTTGGATTGGTAGGGATGGTAGTGGTTCCTCGTTGAGTTGATTCGACGGCTTGAACTTCGGGGCTTGGGTCCCAAACCACGGGACGATCCACCCTTGCGGCACTCATCTTCTTGTGCCCTTCTTCGATGATCGGCACTTGTTGACTAGGGTCTAGAAGTCCCTAATCTCCATGTGTGCCATGGCAAAGTTAAGTTCGGCCCTCAAACCGGCCTCAAACTTAACACACTTCCATACCTCATCGGGGTTCCCTTGGAAAACTCGTGAGAACTTGATCAACTCTTCAAACTTTGCCATGTCCTGGGCGGCAGACATTCCACCTTGGACCAATTGCATGAACTCAATGTCCTTTGCGTTCTTCACGGACTTCGGGAAATACTTCTCATAGAAGTACGTCTTAGACGCTCCCAATTGATGGCTGCGCCCGTAGCTTCTAGCAGCCCATGGGTGCTGGTCCTCCAAAACTCGCGTCGGCTTCCATCGTGTAGGCAGCAAAGGTGACTTTCTGTTCCTCCGAACAAGCAACAACGGAGTATCTTCTCCATGTTCTTGATCCACTCGTCTGCCTTGGGATTCAAAGCTCCGCGAAAGGTTGGGGATTAGCCTTGTGGAACTCCCAAAACGGGCTTGTTCCACGGCTTCACAGGGGGACCTTGAGCGGCGTCACTTGGTTGATTCATGCGATCGAACATGCGTTCCATCGCCCTAGCCATCTCGCGTGGGCGCTCCAAGTCTCATTTCCTTGTTCAGGCGGCATTTGCGTTCCTATTCTGTCTGAGGGTGCCATTGGTCCCTAAGCACACAAGTCAACAAATACCGAGGTGATCAGGCTCAATATTCCAAGCTAAATGAGCTAGTTAACATGGCATAGACAAGCACAAGGTCATGAATATATCCTATAGCTTATCTCTAATAGCTAAGCACTATACATGACATACTACCATAACATGCTTTTAAAGCATGGTTTTGTAAATCCTACAGTAGATAAATTGAACTCTCGGATACCAAAATGTAACACCCCTAATATTTAACCCCAATACGCTTAGGACGTATCAAGATTAATTATTAGTTATTACTTCTCTTTAAATTCATTTACAAAATACTTAGCGGAAAATACAGGTAAATTTTTTTTTGAAATGATTCATATAAAACAAAGTGCAAGCCTTTGCGCGTGACATATATACAACGTGAAGCGGAAGAATACATAAAACATACAGAACATAAACATTAAAGAACACATCCATCATGAAAACATCCCTCATCACATTAGTTAACATAGTTTAGTACATCACTACAGAAATATAAAGGAAACATAAAGTCTTACCCATACTAGTGGGCAGAGCTTGTAGTACAATAGCATATCATAAGAAACGAAAAAACATATACATGAAAACAACCACAAAAGATACTCCCAAAGCTATGACTTCTCCCTCCCTCGAACCATGGATGACGCTCCTCTCGTCCTCTGGCACATACCCAATGAACTGGGCAAGCTCCTGGATGTGTGGAGGGAGGGATGGGTGAGCATGACCTGCACGGCATGGGCGCATCTCAGACGACGTGCCAATCTCCGGCGTCACCGTCTCCTCGCTACCCATCCCGATATCCATGGGTACAGTGTAACACCCTAATAATTAACCCAATACACCTAGGCAGGATTAATTACTAGACTTTACTCTTTGCTTCAATTCCTTAATCATGCTTTGAAAATACTTAGTGAAATTACGAGCCATTTTTTTTTAAAAAACATAATTGAAAACGTGACCGCGCATAACGTGAACGATAATCGAGATAAAGCAGAAAACGAATAGACATATCATGAAGAAACACATCATATTGGCTCCATCATATGACATCCATAATTACATATCACATAGATATTTTGCCTACCAACAAAATAAGACTAGGTGTAGGCAATCTAACAAAACATAAATAATATATGGATGGAAGGACATCCATTAATGGCACCTAGTAATAACACTCCAGGGATAGGGATAGGTATCTGAAATATACGAGTGAAACTAGCAGGATCAAGTTCAGCTACCAGGTGAAAGCCTCAATGTGATCACGAACACTTGCTTCTATTTCTGAAGACGAGATGGAAAGAAAAATAGAGGGAGTGAGAAACTTATAAAGAATCTCAGTAGGGTACTCACCTCATGATGCATTGTGTCATCATCATCGTCCCCAGGAACCTCGGTTTCATTATGAAATAGTGAGCATGCTAAGATTGATTTATTAAGTTCAAAAATATACTTTACCGAGGTTCGTCCCTTAATCATGCGTCTTATAATGCATCATAAACTTAGCATGTCATGTTTATAATGAACTTTTCCTTTTATCAACACATCATATTCTTCATCATCATATCATAAATACTATGCATAGAAGAACATCATATTTCTCATCATCATATCATAAATACTATGCATAGAAGAACATCATATTTACATCATGCATTACTTAGTTCCTTAGGTGACTTAAAGTTACTTCCATCATCATTTTCCTGGGCCACCCTATACTCCACCCTTTTGGGAGTAATCTAGGTTATGAGCTCATACCTTACTAGTCATCACTAGCATATACTTATCCCTTTTGATAAGTTAAAGTTCCAACTCTACCCTTTTGAGAGAACGGGTTAGGGGGGCACCTTTTCACCACCTATAGTCTGATGGGTCCAAAGGATCATTTCCTCTTACATTTAAGTCACCATTAAATCTTTGCATGTTATATCATAATTCAATTCATAATCATCATGGCATTTTCTTATTTATAGTCTTATGATGGAATAATATATACTAACTGAAATCATGCATCTGGAGATTCCAGGAAAGAGAGGTGGGTCACAATGGACACGCTTAAATACCAAGTCTTTCCTAGCCAGAACCTTTCCAAATTACACTTTTAAGTAGTACACTTTCTTCCAGCAACAAAGGTAATTTTTAAATAAGAGATTATTTCTTTATTTCATGCATAAGCATTTTCATTGTTTGCAATAGCAACTATAACATGCAAGCTAGGGAATCATTCAATGGCATCAAATACTTAATAAGCATCAAATCACTTTATAGACTTATTACTTAAAACATCAAAGAGGCATCATCATAAATCCTTATCGAAAACTTCTTAAACAAAAACTCTAGAATGGGTAACCTCAATTGCCAAACTAATTAATTATGCATCTAAGGGATTCATTACCATTATTACAATTAATTATAAGGCTTAGGAACATTATTAAACTCTATGGGGCAGCATAGGCAGTAAGTTATTCTTAAGGTTTTACGATGTGTTAGAAGTTGCGTTTAACCCTTTCTTGCTACGCTTCCCTACGATGCTAACATTAATTACTAAACCGATTATGAATTATTCTCCCTTATCTAAACAAAATTTGGTTCTTATAGTTGATAATTCTGGCAGAATGCATAAATTTCATTCTTTAGAGTTCTAAAAAAATAATCTTGCTTTTACGATTTTCTAGTTGCTAGTTTCATTTTTAGTGTTCGGGATAAATCCTACACTAATTGATACCAAGTTTTTCATGGCTAACTAATCTTAGACAAAATTATAACATACTAAAACAGATTTGGCATTGGATAAACTTAAAGGGCTCAAAGACTAGGTAAATTCTAGATTTAAGTTGTTCTAGGAAGCTAGTTTTGTCACTAACATGCATAGAATCATTCTCTTAACAATAAACCATAATTATCACAACTCCAAACATATTAAATCATCATCATTTATTGGTACTAATCTCATATCAGAAGCCGAATCATGAACCTCATATAATTGTATAAAATCACATTTTAAGTGAACATAAAATATTAGTTTCCCGTAGAATCCTTGCAAAGTTTTAAAACTCTTTTAGAAACTTTTGCTAAACTTGAAAGAATTTTCATAATTAAAATTCTCACTTAAGATAAAAGGAGCAAGTCTTGAGCTTAAGAGATTTATGTGATATCTTAGAATCATAAACATGCTATGCAACCTTATTTTAATCTTGTCATTATAAGGTGATAACTTGGAATTATAAACATGATATGCAAATCCATTTCTTTATCTTTAAGATTTAAGGTGATGACTTGAAAATTAAACATGATGCAAGAACTTGAAATATAAACATGATGCAAGAAACTGGAGCGTGGTAGTCCGCACCAAGGTGGAGGAGAAAAGAATCTTAAGAAGGAAGCGCGGTAATCCGCATGGACCGGTGAAGGAGAGAGAATTATTATTACATCTTTTTAAGCTCCAATCTCAAGACTTCTTAAAGAATCAATTCTTTAACTCCAATAATCTTATTTCTTTGCTTGTGATACTTGGGCAAGTCTTTGAGCTCTAGGATCTTTAGGTGATGACATAAAATAAACATGTCATGCGTTGATTCTTTTAGCCATTATAAAATAAAGTGAGAACATAAAATAAATATGAGATGCAACTTCTTTATTATCTTTAGAGATTAAGTGACAACATGAAATATAAACATGAAATGCAAACTTGGAAATTTAAACATGAGTATGCAAGTCCATTTATTCATTCTTGAAATTTTAGTGATGACATAGAAAGTAAACATGATTATGCAAGGCATAAACTTAAACATGGATGCAAGTTCATTTGATTTCTTTACTAGAGCTCCTTCAAGACTTTATAGAAATACAAATTCAATATATATATCTTAACAAGACAAAGTGAGAAATACATCTTTCAAATTCTAAACTCAAGATCATAAAATCATCATAAAAACATCATTCTTTAAAGTTTTGCATCAAGTGGAACTTTCAAGCTTTAGAGGCCTAACTTGTGATGGATTCACAACCCACCTTCAAGGTCCTCATCATCAAGCCATCATCTTAGTCCCACCTAGGCCATATGGCCGAATTGGTTAAAGAAAAAGGAAGAAGAAAACCAAATGGAAAAACTAGAGAAAATCCATGAAATCATCATTTTGAACCAAGAACAACACTTAGCAAAACATAGAAATAAACTTAAAAACAACTCCCTACCTAATCTGATTTGAAGGAAAGGAAGAGAACTTGGTTTCTTGGAGTGAAATGAAAGAAAATATTCTTGAAAACTTGAAGAAAGAATTCAGCCAAGAGGAGGAGGAAATGAGAGCTTTTGGTGCTTTGGAAAAACTAGAAATGTGTACAATTTTGAGCAAGCATCTAAGACTCCTTAAGCATGCCTATTTATAGAGGATTTAAGTTCATGTATGGACAAGAGGAGGAGGCATAATTTTTGGATTTTTCATGGGGAACAAAGGAGGAAAATCATTTCTTGTTTAAGGCATGTTTTATGCCATGTTTTAGGGAATTTTTTGGCATTTTGTTTTAGTGCATTATCTTGCAATAATTCTAATGATTATGGCTGAATTATTTCGTGCATTACAGCCTCATGGAAGAGGGTTTTGTGTGTTCCATGTATTATTTAGGTGTAGGCAAGGTATTCATGCAATTTAGAGAATTTACGGTTAAGGGCTTAGGTGAATTAGTAAGCAATTTGAGTGTTTTAAAGCAATTTTAGGTTCTAATCAATTTAAATAAATAATTTTGACTCTAGATTAATAATTAGAATTTAATAAGCTTTAATTTGAGCCTAATATTGCTTAGGTTTCGTTAGACGAATCAAAAATCTCAAAATTTATAAAACTGCACAATGACAGGGGCAAAACGGTCATTTTACTTAAAAATTGCCCGAGACCACCCGAGCTTAACCAATGGTTAATCATGGCTTTAAAACACCTTTTAACACATTTTAGTGAGGTTCGGCTAGGCACGCAATAAGGGTTAAAACGCGAGGGCATTTTGGTCATTTCGCACATCAAAGCTCAAAATTAGGATTCTTCTCCTCTATTAACACTCATAACACAAACAATCCCTTATTAACATCAAAACATCCCTTGAGGATGGGTGGGGCCCACGATCCTCATTTTCTGAGTAAAATAACCTTAGGGCATTTTGGTCATTTTACACGTACAAAAAATCGGGGTTTGCAATACTTGCACGAATTGCTCCTAACTTCTTTTCTAACGTTATATTCCTTTATTAAGGATTGTTTGGTCTCACATTTTATATAATATTTACCTACGATAATTCGGTAATTCCTAATGACAGTAAAAATTACAGTAAAAATTAGGCGTTACATACAGCTAGGGTGGAACCCTCCGAGAAAGGATGAGAAGGAGGATCCTCTAATGGGTCGTCTCCGAACGTCTCGGCACGTACTTGGGTAACCTCGCACTCCTCGAGATGCCGAACGGGCGCGACGTTCTCTCGTCTTGGGTCGCGTCCTTTCAAAAATGTCGTCGCCAAAGGGGGAGGTTAGAGAGAATCTGAAGCTGGATCGGGAAGGCAAACGGCGTCCATGTATGCAAAAATGTGTATAGCAGAATGACCCTCGAAGTGGTAAGACTGATGCTCGGGGTCATAGTGCACCTCCCATGTAGGCGGGTCAATGAAAATCACGAACAACGTCATTGATCTGAAGACGTAACGGAAAGAAACAGAGAGAGGGGTGAGAATCTTGCTAAAGAATCTCTAGGGAAATCCTCTATCCTAGTGTCATCGTTTACGTCCCCAGGAACCTTGGGTTTATTACAAAAAGGTTAAGCATGCATAGGTTCATTATGAGGTTTTCACAAGATATTTATCCAAGGTCCATGTCTTTTATAATGAGTCTTAATGCATGTATGCAACATAATAGTTCATGGATGCATGGGGACTTTAGGAAAATCAAACATATCAAACAACATATAAGTGGCATGTAACTTTCTCTTGAACATCTTTCCTTTCTCATACTTGTGACACCAATCATAATAGTAACCGCACCCTTTAAACTAGGCTATGAGCTCATACCTTAACTAGTCGTCACTAGTTCTTACTTATCCTCTTGATAAGCGAATCATAAACATAATCATATTCATCATAATCATCACAATCCCGACTCCCGAGTACGGGTAGGGGGCCTAAGGATCACCTATTATGGGACTTTTTCCTTCTTCGAAACGCATCGATTGGTTAAGACCAGCGACTTTGTCCGCTTTGGCAGGCTAATGCCTATGTCCTCATGGTTTTACCTTCTCCTCACAGAAGGAGAAGTACATCTCGGCATATCACCATTAAACATCATTTTTCTCAAAAACTTTCTTATGTCCCTCAAATTTGACGGAAATTCGGCGACATAACAGCTACTTTATGAATTTCCTCAAATTTGAGTCATGCCACATAATCTCAGTCACATGCATCATTTTTCATGGAACTTTCTTAAATCAATAACTTTCTAGTTCACATGAGCATATTTCCTCAATTTCATTCATATTTCAAAACCTTATGCATCTTAAATACAACATTTCATCATATCACCATATCAATCATACACATAAAGTTTCATTCTCAAGGAACTAACATAATCACATCATCATAAGTGTGCTCGAGGTTCATCATCATAATTATACTCTCTTGGCCACCTATCTCATAGTATCTTATGCTTTGACCCTTACGGGCCTTAAACTTGTATTTGCATCTTTATTACCCTCAAGAGGTTAACACTTAGATTGTTCTTTAAGATTTGAACTCACTAAAATTCCATCAGCACTGCACATGAAAGGGCGAAAATATCATTTGCTTAAGGGGCTTTAGAATCTCCATTCGTGACCCTTTTTAAGATCTGTCTTCGCCTAAGGCTCCATAATCAATTCCTGGACCAATTATGAGGGATTCCTAGGCATGTTCTCTAAGTTATAAACCATTTTAAGCTCTTATCATCACCTTAAACTTAGAAATCAACACCTAATCATTTATGAAGGGATTTTGTACATGTCTTACTAATTATGAATCATTTATCCTTGAATTAATCATGCTAGAACAAATTTACATTTCTTTGCATTAAGGTGTTCTAGAATTCACATCTCTAATCCATTTCAAATTACTTATTCTTTTCTAACTTTTCTAAATCGATCCTTGCTTCACTCAAACATAGCTTACACATTTTAGCACCTTAGAACAGCATTTATACAGTAGCCAAACATAGGGAGAACCGAAATCATAAGCCCATAAAATCACATAATCTCTTGAGTTGAAAAGCATATAAGTTGCTAGTTTTCTCTTGGGACATTTTCAGGAAAAAAAGGTGTTCTGGTAATCGATTACATGTTCCTAGTAATCGATTACCAGAGCTCAATCATTCTGGGTTTCAAACAAGGGTAATCGATTACATACAATGGTAATCGATTACTTAGGGTTAATCTTTTTCGGAAAAATAAAGAACATAGGAGTAATCGATTACACTATAAGGTAATCGATTCCAGGGTTTCTAGCAGGTTCTGGGCATGAAGAAGCCGTGGTAATCGATTACACTGCCTCTGGTAATCGATTACCAAACCAAAAGTCCTTCGGAAAACCCTCTGGTAATCGATTACATGGCTGGTAATCGATTACCAGAACCTGAAATTTGAGAAAACATGATTTTTGACACATTCCAAACTATTTAAACACCTTGAGACCTCATAAAACAGTTTTCAACATTTTTCTAAAATTATTCATGCATTTTACAAAATCAAACCATTATTGAATCATACTAAAACTCATCCATTTCTTTTTTACTAGAGTTTCCTTTTTAGGATACTTAGGGCAAGTCTTTGAGCTCTAGAATATTTAGGTGATAACATAATCTTAAACATGCTATGCACTTTATTTTACTCTTCATTAGAAAGTAAAGTGAGAGCATAAAATAAATATGAGATGCAACTTCATTATTATCTTTAAGGATTAAGTGAT
>JAMLFY010000020.1:3841399-3917418 GCA_030441495.1 Dalbergia oliveri
CCCCTCTTTGTGAGTTTTACAAATTTTGAGATTTTTGATTCGTCTAACGAAACCTAAGCAATATTAGGCTCAAATTAAAGCTTATTAAATTCTAATTACTAATCTAGAGTCAAAATTATTTATTTAGATTGATTAGAACCTAAAATTGCTTAAAACACCCAAATTGCTTAGTAATTCACTTAAACCCTTAACCGTAAATTCTCTAAATTGCATGAATACCTTGCCTACACCTAAATAATACATGGAACACACAAAATCCTCTTCCACAAGGCTGTAATGCACGAAATTATTGAGTAATAAGTCAGAAAATTATTACACAAAAATCCAAAGAATGAAAACAAAGAATCATGAAAACATGGAAACATGATTCCATGTTTTAAGCCACCAAACAAAATGATTTTTCTTCCTTATTTTTTTCCTCTAATTTTTGGTCAGATTTCTTCCTTCCTTTGTCCATTTATGAGCTGCAAAATCTCTATAAATAGGCATGCTTGAAGATAGTTTAGATGCTTAGTTCATAACTTACACAAATTCTAGTTTTAGGAGCACCAAAAGCTTTCTTTCTTTCTTTCTCTTGGCTGAATTCTTTCTTCAGTTTTCAAGGATATTTTCTTCATTTCACTCAAGGAAACCAAGTTCTCTTCCTTTCCTTCAAATCAAATTAGGTAGGGAGTTGTTTTTAAGTTTATTTTATGCTTTGCTAAGTGTTGTTCTTGGTTCAAAATGATGATTTCATGGATTTCTTTTAGTTTTCATTTGGTTTCTTCTTCCTTTCTTTTTAAAGTATTTTGGCCATATGGCCTAGCTTATGATGAGACCATGGTTTGATGATGAGATTCTTGAGTGTTGGTTGCAAAGCTTTCACAAGTTAGATCTCTAAAACTTGAAGGTTTCACTAGTTTCCAAAGCTTTAAAATTTCAGTTTTTCTTTCCTTATTTTCCTTTCATGGTTTGGCCAAATGGCCTAGGAAGGAATGAAATGATGGCTTGATGATGAGGACCTTGAATATGGGTTGTAAATCCATCACAAGTTAGGCCTCTAAAGCTTGAACATTCCATTTAATGCAAAACTTTAAAGAATAATGTTTTTATCTTGAGGTTTGAATATGAAATATGTATTTTTACTTTGTCTTGCTAAGATACATATATTGGGTTGAAAACATAATTCTCTTAAAGTCTTGAAGGAGCTCTAGTAAAGAAATCAAGTGAACTTGCATCCATGTTTAAGTTTATGCCTTGCATAACCATATTTATTTTATGTCATCACTAAATTCTCAAGAATGAATAAATGAACTTGCATATCTCATGTTTAAATTTCCAAGCTTGCATTTCATGTTTAAATTTCAAGTTGTCACTTAATCTCTAAAGATAATAAAGAAGTTGCATCTCATGTTTATTTTATGCTCTCACTTTATTTTATAATGGCTAAAAGAATCAATGCATGGCATGTTTATTTTATGTCATCACCTAAAAATCCTAGAGCTCAAAGACTTGCCTATGAATCATAAGCAAAGAAATGAGATAATTGGAGTTAAAGAATTTATTCTTTAAGAAGTCTTGAGAATTGGAGCTTAAAAAAAAATGTAATTCTCATCTCCCTCACGGTCCTATGCGGACTACCGCCGCTCTTGCTTAAGATTCTCTTCTCCCTCCGGTCCTATGCGGATTACGCCGCTCCAGTTTCTTGCATCATGTTTATATTACAAGTTCTTGCATCATGTTTAATTTTCAAGTTATCACCTTAAATCTTAAAGATAAAGAAATGGAATTGCATATCATGTTTATAATTCCAAGCTATCACCTTATAAAGATAAGATTAAAATAAGGTTGCATAGCATGGTAATAATTCAAAGATGTCACCTAAATCTCTAAAGCTCAAGACTTGCTCCTTTTATCTTAAGTGAAAGATTTAATTATGAACATTCTTTCAAGTTATAAATCGGTCCCATGGTTAATTTAGGCCTAAAGTCCTATGACTTCTTTCAAGTTTAACAAAAGGAATTAGTTCTAAAAGAGTTTTAAAACTTTGTAAGAATTTTATGGGAAGCTAGTAATTTATGTGTACTTAAAATGTGATTTGATGCTTATTAAGAATTTGGTGTCATTGATTGATTCCCTGGTTTGTATGTTATAGTTGTTGTTGCAAACAATGAAAACTTATGCATGAAATAAAGACATATTCTGTTCCTGGAAGAAAGTGTATTACTTAAGAGTGCAATTTGGAAAGATTCTGGCTAAGGAAAGATTTGGTATTTAAGCGTGTCCATTGTGACCCACCTCTCTTTCCTGGAATCTCCAGATGCATGATTACAGTTGGTATATATTATTTCGGCATAAGACTATAAATGAGAAAATGTTATGATGATTATGAATGAAGAATTGTATTATGATATAACATGCAAAGACTTAAAGGTGACTCAAAATATATGAGAAAATGATCCTTTGGACCCATCAAACTATAGGCGGTGAAAAGGTGATTCTTGCCCCTAGTCTGTTCTCTCAAAAGGGTAGAGACGGAATTTTTACTTATCAAAAGGGATAAGTATGTGCTAGTGACGACTAGCAAGGTATGAGCTCATAACCTAGATTACTCCCAAAAGGGTGGAGTATAGGGTGGCCCAGGAAAATGATGATGAAAGTAACTTTAAGTCACCTAAGAAACTAAGTAAATGCATTATGTGAATATGATGTTCTGCTATGCATAGTATTTATGAGATGATGATGAGAAATATGATATTCTGCTATGCATAGTATTATGAAATGATGATGAGGAATATGATGTGATTTTATGCATAACTATGTTATTATATATGAAAGGAAAAGTTCATTATAAACATGACATGCTAAGTTTATGATGCATTATAAGACGCATGATTAAAACCGACGAACCTCGGTAAAGTATATTTTCGAACTTAATAAATCAATCTTAGCATGCTCACTATTTCATAATAACCCGAGGTTCCTGGGGACGATGATGATGACACAATGCATCATGAGGTGAGTACCCTACTGAGATTCTTTTTATAAGTTTCTCACTCCCTCTATTTTTCTTTCCATCTCGTCTTCAGAAATAGAAGGAAGCGTTCGTGAATCACATTGAGGCTCAGGTAGCTGAACTTGAATCCTGCTAGTTTCACTCGTATATTTCAGATATCTATCCCTATCCCTGGAGTGTTATTACTAGGTGCCATTAATGGATGTCCTTCCATCCATATATTATTTATGTTTTATTAGATTGCCTACACTTAGTCTTATTCTGTTGGTAGGCAAAATATCTATATGATATGTAATTATGGATGCTGTATGATGGAGCCAATATATTATGATGTGATGTTTGTAAATTCCTATGTGTCTTTTAAATTTTGCTAAATCATTCACGTTAAGCGCGGCTCACGTTTTCAATTATGTTTAAAAAAAAATGGCTCGTAATTTCACTAAGTATTTTCAAAGCATGATTAAGGAACTGAAGCAAAGAGTAAAGTCTAGTAATTAATCATACCTAGGTGTATTGGGTTAATTATTAGGGTGTTACATTTTGGTAGAGTTTCCTCACTAGCTTAGGATTGGACTATGCTTCTAAAGCATAATACGTTAGTAATGTCATGTGTAGATGTTTATCATTAGGATGAGCTTGAGGATTAGAAATACATGACTACTGTATGTTGAAAGTGCCATGGTAACTTGCTCACTTTGCATGGAATATTGGGCTTGATCACCTCAGTGTTGCCGTTTTGTGTGTATAGGGACCAATGGCACGACGACAACAAACTAGGAGCGCGGCACAAATAACCAAGATAATGAGACCGCGAAGCACTTCGACGTAGCAAGGACCATGAGAATGATGATGGAACGAATGGATCAGAATCGTCAAGCTAATATAAATCAAGGACATGAAATTCCCGAACATGCTCGTTTCGGGGAATTTCGTAAGGCGAATCCACCTGTTTTCAAGGGACCCTGAATCCTAATGTAGCAGATGAATGGATTCGGAATATTGAGAAGGTCTTTGCTGTAGTTCCATGTTAGAGGAGCGAAGGTCACTTTTGCCACCCACATGCTTGAGGGTGATGCCGGCTTCTGGTGGGACGTGTTCGAAGACTCCTGGAGGCAACCGAAGTGGACATTGATTGGGAATTATTCAAGGTCCATTTTTACGAGAAGTATTTCAGAGTCGGTTAGAAATGCTAAGGACATTGAATTCATGCAACTTGTCCAGGGGAATATGAATGTGGCTCGGATACTGCCAGATTTGAGGAACTCATTAAGTTCTCAAGGATGTACCAAGGTAACCCTGATGAGTATTGGAAATGCATTAAATACGAGTCAGGGTTAAAGGAGAACTTAATGTGGAGGTTGCGCACTTGGAAATTAGGGATTTCTCTACCTTAGTCAACAAATGCCGCATCATTGAAGAAGGGCAGAGAAGCTGGGTACTTCAAAGTCTAGAATATCATCAAAAAGCTGACACCTCAAGGTCAACAGTTCAAGAGGCAAAATCGACCTCCATTTCCACATCAATCAAGATCACAAGTGCCACAAAGGAACTTTCATCAAGGAAGACCGAACAACAACAACAACCGCTATAATAATCCCAGCAACAATCGCAACAACAACAATAATAACAATAAAGGGAAAGCACCACAAAGAGGTCCAGCAGCACCTCCACGACCCGTGCCATCCATGGAATGTCCCAAGTGCGGCAAGAATCATGGGAGCATGCCATGTCGAGCCGGAACAAACGTGTGCTATCGGTGAAACCAGGTCATTACTCCGAGAATGCACAGAAGGAACCCGCCAACCCCCAATCCCAAGCAGAATACCAAGGAAGGGTATTCACCGTTAATCTGAAGAAACGACAAAGTCACGAAATCTCGTGGAAGGTAAGTGTAATATGTATGGTAGAAACTTAATTGTACTGTATGATTCTGCGCTTCCCATTCTTTTATCTCCCACTCGTGTGTTAAAACCCTTAACTTGCATATAACTGAGCTTCCTTTTGACCTTATTGTTTCTACCCCTGGAAAACCCGTTAGGACTTGTAAATGTTGTTTAGATTGCCATTTTGTTATTGAGAATAGATCATTTGTTTTAGATCTCATTTGCTTACCCATGCAAGGTTTAGATGTGATTCTTGGCATGGATTGGCTTGAAGCCAACCGTGTACTGTTAACCTATGAGAAAACCATTACTTTCTCCTGTTCCCATTAGACCTAAGAAACCCATAAGTCTTTACATAACTGCTAGAAATGGACTGGTAAGGGTGAGAGTAAAGGTTATATTTTCTTAGCCTCAGTGATGTAGACTTTGAGCAAAGTATCGATGAGATACCGATAGTAAGAAATTATCCCGAAGTATTTCCAGATGAGATACTAGAGTTTCCCCCAAGAGAGAGATAGAGTTTTCCATAGAATTGCTTCTGTGTAGGTCCCATATCCATAGCCCCATCCAGGATGTCCCCATTAGAGTTGACCGAGTTGAAAGCTCAGGGAGGATTTATTGGAGAAAAAGTTTGTAGACCTAGTGCGTCACCTTGGGGAGCCCCTGTGTTGTTTGTGAAGAAAAGGATGGGAGTATGAGGATGTTTCCTTTGCCTAGGATAGATGACTTGATGGACCAGCTTAAGGGGCAACAGTGTTTTCTAAGATTGATTTGAGGTCAGGTTACCACCAGAATTAGGTGAGAGATGAAGATATACCAAAAACGGCCTTTCATACCCGATACGGCCATTTTGAGTTTGCAGTAATGTCCTTTGGATTAACCAATGCTCCGGCAATTTTTATGGATTACATGAATAGGATCTTTAGACCCTATTTAGATCAGTTTGTGGTTGTCTTTATAGATGACATTCTCATCTACTCTAAGACCCACGAGGAGCATGAACGCCACCTAACTATAGTACTGGAAATCCTGAAGGAAAAGAAACTATATGCCAAGCTTTCTAAGTGTGAATTCTGGTTGGATGAGGTGAAATTTTTAGGGCATGTAGTATCTAAGAAAGGAATTGCTGTAGATCCTAGTAAGGTGGAAACGGTTGTAAACTGGAAAGACCAACCACGGTAACTGAAGTAAGGAGCTTCTTAGGTTTAGCTGGTTATTACCGTCGGTTTATCAAGGGATTTTCCAGATTTCCCTTCCTTTGACTAAGCTAACTAGGAAAAACACCTCTTTTTCATGGACCCGGAGTGTGAAAAGAGCTTTCAAGAGCTGAAACACAAGCTAACCTCAACCCCTTTTAGTGTTACCCGACCCCAATGTGCCTTTCGAAGTGTACTGTGATGCTTCAAGGAAGGGTTTGGGTTGTGTCCTGATGCAGGATAGGCAAGTGGTGGCCTATGCATCGAGGCAACTCAAGCCACATGAGGCAAATTACCCCACCCATGACCTTGAGTTAGCCGCCGTTGTGTTTGCTCTAAAGATTTGGAGACACCATTTATACGGAGTAAGGTTTGAGGTGTTTTCTGATCACAAGAGTTTGAAATATCTCTTTGATCAAAAAGAGCTAAACATGAGGCAAAGAAGGTGGATGGAGTTTTTAAAAGATTATGATTTCGGGTTAAACTATCATCCAGGTAAAGCTAATGTTGTAGCTAATGCCCTAAGTAGGAAATCCTTACAAGTGTCCCGTTGATGGTGAAAGAGATTGAGTTAATTGAGCAATTTAGAGACCTCAACCTAGGAATGACCTTGACCACTAAGGGCATAAGAGCTTGTCACCTTAGTGTGACAAGTGAATTCAAGGAAAGAATTGCTCAAGCCCAAAGGAAAGATAAGAATTTCAGAGACCTTAGAAGGAAAGAGCCCAGAGTGAAAGGTTTTACCCAAGGGAATGATAGTTTATGGAGGTTTGAAGGTCGTATATGTGTACCGCCAGTGGTGACCTCCGAGGATATTTTGGAGGAAGCCCATAAGAGTCATTTCACCTTCCATCCTGTGCCACCAAGATGTATCAATATTTGAGGAGATGTTTGTGGCCTGGATTGAAAAAGGATGTGTGCACATGGGTGAATAAATGCTTGGTATGTCAAAAGGTGAAGATTGAGCACCAAGACCCTTGGTGTACACCTAATAATTAACCCAATACACCTAGGGAGGATCCCTAATTAATTACTAGACTTTACTCTTTGCTCATTCCTTAATCATGCTTTGAAAATACTTAGTGAAATTACGAGCCATTTTTTTTTTTTAAACATAATTGAAAACGTGAGCCGCGCTTAACGTGAATGATTTAGCAAAATTTAAAAGACACATAGGAATTTACAAACATCACATCATAATATATTGGCTCCATCATATAGCATCCATAATTACATATCATATAGATATTTTGCCTACCAACAGAATAAGACTAAGTGTAGGCAATCTAATAAAACATAAATAATATATGGATGAAGGACATCCATTAATGGCACCTAGTAATAACACTCCAGGGATAGGGATAGATATCGAAATATACGAGTGAAACTAGGCAGGATTCAGTTCAGCTACCCGTGATACCTCAATGTGATTCACGAACGCTTCCTCCCTTTTCTGAAGACGAGATGGAAAGAAAAATAGAGGGAGTGAGAAACTTATAAAAAGAATCTCAGTAGGGTACTCACCTCATGATGCATTGTGTCATCATCATCGTCCCCAGGAACCTCGGGTTATTATGAAATAGTGAGCATGCTAAGATTGATTTATTAAGTTCGAAAATATACTTCCGAGGTTGTCGTTTTATCATGCGTCTTATAATGCATCATAAACTTAGCATGTCATGTTTATAATGAACTTTTCCTTTCATATATAATAACATAGTTATGCATAAAATCACATCATATTCCTCATCATCATTTCATAATACTATGCATAGCAGAATATCATATTTCTCATCATCATCTCATAAATACTATGCATAGCAGAACATCATATTCACATAATGCATTTACTTAGTTTCTTAGGTGACTTAAAGTTACTTTCATCATCATTTTCCTGGGCCACCTATACTCCACCCTTTTGGGAGTAATCTAGGTTATGAGCTCATACCTTGCTAGTCGTCACAGCACATACTTATCCCTTTTGATAAGTAAAAATTCCGTCTCTACCCTTTTGGAGAACGGACTAGGGGGCAAGAATCACCTTTTCACCGCCTATAGTTTGACGGGTCCAAAGGATCATTTTCTCATATATTTTGAGTCACCTTTAAGTCTTTGCATGTTATATCATAATACAATTCTTCATTCATAATCATCATAACATTTTCTCATTTATAGTCTTATGCCGAAATAATATATACCAATGTAATCATGCATCTAGGAGATTCCAGGAAAGAGAGGTGGGTCACAATGGACACGCTTAAATACCAAATCTTTCCTTAGCCAGAATCTTTCAAATTGCACTCTTAAGTAATACACTTTCTTCTAGTAACTGAATATGTCTTTATTTCATGCATAAGTTTTCATTGTTTGCAACAACAACTATAACATACAAACAGGGAATCAATCAATGACACCAAATTCTTAATAAGCATCAAATCACATTTTAAGTACACATAAATTACTAGCTTCCCATAAAATTCTTACAAAGTTTTAAAACTCTTTTAAAACTAATTCCTTTGTTAAACTTGAAAGAAGTCATAGGACTTTAGGCCTAAATTAACCATGGGACCGATTTATAACTTGAAAGAATGTTCATAATTAAATCTTTCACTTAAGATAAAAGGAGCAAGTCTTGAGCTTTAGAGATTTAGGTGACATCTTTGAATTATTACCATGCTATGCAACCTTATTTTAATCTTATCTTTATAAGGTGATAGCTTGGAATTATAAACATGATATGCAATTCCATTTCTTTATCTTTAAGATTTAAGGTGATAACTTGAAAATTAAACATGATGCAAGAACTTGTAATATAAACATGATGCAAGAAACTAGCGGCGTAATCGCAGGACAAGAGGAGGGAGAAGAGAATCTTAGCAAGAAACGCGGAGTCCGCAGGGCCGGTGAGGAGATGAGAATTACATTTTTTTTAAGCTCCAATTCTCAAGACTTCTTAAAGAATAAATTCTTTAACTCCAATTATCTCATTTCTTTGCTTATGATTCATAAGCAAGTCTTTGAGCTCTAGGATTTTTAGGTGATGACATAAAATAAACATGCCATGCATTGACTCTTTTAGCCATTATAAAATAAAGTGAGAGCATAAAATAAATATGAGATGCAACTTCTTTATTATCTTTAGAGATTAAGTGACAACTTGAAATTTAAACATGAAATGCAAGCTTGGAAATTTAAACATGAATATGCAAGTTCATTTATTCATTCTTGAGAATTTAGTGATGACATAGAAAGTAAACATGGTTATGCAAGGCATAAACTTAAACATGGATGCAAGTTCATTTTATTTCTTTACTAGAGCTCCTCAAGACTTTAGAGAAATATAAATTCAACCCAATATATCTTAGCAAGACAAAGTGAAAAATACATCTTTCAAGTTCTAAACTCAAGATCATAAAAACATCATAAAAATATTATTCTTTAAAGTTTTGCATCAAGTGGAACTTTCAAGCTTTAGAGGCCTAACTTGTGATGGATTCACAACCCACCCTCAAGGTCCTCATCATCAAGCCATCATCTTAGTCCCACCTAGGCCATATGGCTGAATTGTTCAAAGAAAAGGAAGAAGAAAACCAAATGGAAAAACTAGAGAAAATCCATGAAATCATCATTTTGAACCAAGAACAACACTTAGCAAAGCATAGAAATAAACTTAAAAACAACTCCCTACCTAATCATTTGAAGGAAAGGAAGAGAACTTGGTTTCCTTGAGTGAAATGAAAGAAAATATTCTTGAAAACTTGAAGAAAGAATTCAGCCAAGAGGAGGAGGATGAGAGCTTTTGGTGCTCCTAAAACTAGAATTTGTGTAAGTTATGAACTAAGCATCTAAACTATCTTCAAGCATGCCTATTTATAGAGATTTTGCAGCTCATAAATGGACAAAGGAAGGAAGAAATCTGACCAAAAATTAGAGAAAAAAATAAGGAAGAAAAATCATTTTGTTTGGTGGCTTAAAACATGGAATCATGTTTCCATGTTTTCATGATTCTTTGTTTTCATTCTTTGGATTTTTGTGTAATAATTTTCTGACTTATTACTCAATAATTTCGTGCATTACAGCCTTGTGGAAGAGGATTTTGTGTGTTCCATGTATTATTTAGGTGTAGGCAAGGTATTCATGCAATTTAGAGAATTTACGGTTAAGGGTTTAAGTGAATTACTAAGCAATTTGGGTGTTTTAAGCAATTTTAGGTTCTAATCAATCTAAATAAATAATTTTGACTCTAGATTAGTAATTAGAATTTAATAAGCTTTAATTTGAGCCTAATATTGCTTAGGTTTCGTTAGACGAATCAAAAATCTCAAAATTTGTAAAACTACAAAGACAAGGGCAAAACGGTCATTTTACTTAAAAATTGCCCGAGACCACCCGAGCTTAACCAATGGTTAATCATGGCTTAAAAACACCTTTTAACACATTTTAGTGAGGTTCGGTCTAGCTCACGCAAATCGGAGTTAAAAGAACGTAAGGGCGTTTTGGTCATTTCGCGTCGGAGCTCAAAATTAGGATTCTTCTCCTCTATTAACACACATAACACAAACAATCCCTTATTAACATCAAAACATCCCCTTGAGGATGGGTGGGGCCCACGATCCTCATTTTCTGAGTAAAATAACCTCAGGGGCATTTTGGTCATTTTACACGTACAGAAATTGGGGTTTGCAATACTTGCACGAATTGCTCCTAACTTTCTTCTAACGTTATATTCCTTTATTAAGGATTGTTTGGTCTCAAATTTTATATAATATTTACCTACGGTAATTCGGTAATTCTAATGATAGTAAAAATTACAGTAAATTGGGGCGTTACATCAAATGTTGGACCCCTATCAATCCCGAGTGGAAGTGGGATAGTATCTCCATGGATTTTGTAACTAACTACCGAGGACCCAAGCGAATCATGACGCCATTTGGGTAATAGTGGATCGGTTGACTAAGTCAGCCCACTTTTACTTATTAAGGTGACTATTCCTTTGAGACTTAGCACAGGTATATATTAGGAGATAGTAGGTTACACTAAGTTCGTCGATAATCTCGGATCGAGATCAGGGATTCACGTAGCGGTTTGGGGAGCCTTTCAGAAGGCGTTTGGTTCAAAAGTTGTGTTTGAGCATGGCTTATCACCCCCGGCAAACCGCAAAAGAACTATCCAAACTTTGGAGGACATGTTGAGGGCTTGTGTTTTAGATCAAAGAGAGAGTTAGGATAAGTCCCTTGATTATTGTTTGCATATAACAACAGTTATCATGCAAGTATCGGTATGGCACCATACGAGGCCCTCTATGGACGGAAGTGTCAATCACCTTTATGTTGGTATGACCGGAGAGCAATGTCTACTCAAACCTGATATTGTGAGGGAAACAACGAACAAATTAAGAAAATTAGGGATAAAATTCTCCTGCTAAAGTCGAAAAAAACTATGCGGACAAGCGGCGAAAACCGCTAGATTTTCAAGAAGGGGACCATGTGTTCCTAAGAATCACCCCCACCACGGCATAGGCCAAGCAATAAAGTAAAGAAATTGAGCCTTAGATTTCTTGGTCCGTTGAAATCCTTAGCAAAATAGGATATGTAGCCTCCGTATAGCCCTACCCCCAAGTCTGCCCAACCTTCATGATGTTTTCCATGTCTCCATTAAGGATATCATTCTGACCCAAGTCATGTACTAGAGCCAGAACATGTACAATTAAGAGATGACCTAACGTTTAACTTACCACCCACGAGAATCGTTGAGAGGAGCGGCTTAAGGAACAAGGTTGTACCCCTAGTCAAAGTAGCATGGGGACAAGATGAAACCGAAGAAGTTACATGGGAGCTATCGAGACAAGCACAGGATCGAGTTATTTAGGTAACAAATTTCGAGGGCGAAATTCTTTTAAGGAGGGGAGTAATGTAACGCCCAATTTTTACTGTAATTTTTACTATCATTAGGAATTACCGAATTACCGTAGGTAAATATTATATAAAATTTGAGACCAAACAATCCTTAATAAAGGAATATAACGTTAGAAGAGAAGTTAGGAGCAATTCGTGCAAGTATTGCAAACCCCAATTTCTGGACGTGTAAAATGACCAAAATGCCCTGAGGTTATTTTACTCAGAAAATGAGGATCGTGGGCCCCACCCATCCTCAAGGGGATGTTTTGATGTTAATAAGGGATTGTTTGTGTTATGTGTGTTAATAGAGGAGAAGAATCCTAATTTTGAGCTTCGACGCAAAATGACCAAAACGCCCTTACGCGTTTTAACTCCAATTTGCGTGCCGTTAGTCGAACCTCACTAAAATGTGTTAAAAGGTGTTTTTAAGCCATGATTAACCATTGGTTAAGCTCGGGTGGTCTCGGCCAATTTTTAAGTAAAATGACGTTTTGCCCCGTCTTTTGTGAGTTTACAAATTTTGAGATTTTGATTTGCTACGAAACCTAAGCAATATTAGGCTCAAATTAAAGCTTATTAAATTCTAATTACTAATCTAGAGTCAAAATTATTTATTTAGATTGATTAGAACCTAAAATTGCTTAAAACACCCAAATTGCTTAGTAATTCACTTAAACCCTTAACGTAAATTCTCTAAATTGCATGAATACCTTGCCTACACCTAAAAAATACATGGAACACACAAAATCCTCTTCCACAAGGCTGTAATGCACGAAATTATTGAGTAATAAGTCAGAAAATTATTACACAAAAATCCAAAGAATGAAAACAAAGAATCATGAAAACATGGAAACATGATTCCATGTTTTAAGCCACCAAACAAAATGATTTTTCTTCCTTATTTTTTTCCTCTAATTTTTGGTCAGATTTCTTCCTTCCTTTGTCCATTTATGAGCTGCAAAATCTCTATAAATAGGCATGCTTGAAGATAGTTTAGATGCTTAGTTCATAACTTACACAAATTCTAGTCTTAGGAGCACCAAAAGCTTTCTTTCTTCTTTCTCTTGGTTGAATTCTCCCTTCAGCTTTTCAAGGATATTTTGCTTCATTTCACTCAAGGAAACCAAGTTCTCTTCCTTTCTTTCAAATCAAATTAGGTAGGGAGGTGTTTCTAAGTTCATTTTATGCTAAGACAAGTTATGTTTCTAGCTCAAAATGATGTTTTCATGAGCTTTCTTTTAAGTTTTCATTTTCAGTTTCTTCTTCCTTTCTTTTTAAAGTATTTTGGCCATATGGCCTAGCTTATGATGAGACCATGGTTTGATGATGAGATTCTTGAGTGTTGGTTGCAAAGCTTTCACAAGTTAGATCTCTAAAACTTGAAGGTTTCACTAGTTTCCAAAGCTTCTAAAATTTCAGTTTTTCTTTCCTTATTTTCCTTTCATGGTTTCGGCCAAATGGCCTAGGAAGGAATGAAATGATGGCTTGATGATGAGGACCTTGAATATGGGTTGTAAATCCATCACAAGTTAGACCTCTAAAGCTTGAACATTCCATTTAATGCAAAACTTTAAAGAATAATGTTTTTATCTTGAGGTTTGAATATGAAATATGTATTTTTACTTTGTCTTGCTAAGATACATATATTGGGTTGAAAACATAATTCTCTTAAAGTCTTGAAGGAGCTCTAGTAAAGAGATCAAGTGAACTTGCATCCATGTTTAAGTTTATGCCTTGCACAGCCATATTTATTTTATGTCATAACTAAATTCTCAAGAATAAATAAATGAACTTGCATATCTCATGTTTAAATTTCAAGCTTGCATTTCATGTTTAAATTTCAAGTTGTCACTTAATCTCTAAAGATAATAAAGAAGTTGCATCTCATGTTTATTTTATGCTCTCACTTTATTTTATAATGGCTAAAGAGTCAATGCATGGCATGTTTATTTTATGTCATCACCTAAAAATCCTAGAGCTCAAAGACTTGCTTATGAATCATAAGCGAAGAAATGAGATAATTGGAGTTAAAGAATTTATTCTTTAAGAAGTCTTGAGAATTGGAGCTTAAAAAAAATGTGTAATTCTCATCTCCCTCACCGGTCCTAGGACTACGCCGCAAATTGCTTAAGATTCTCTTCTCCCTTCCTTGGTCCTGCGGATTACGCGCTCCAGTTTCTTGCATCATGTTTATATTACAAGTTCTTGCATCATGTTTAATTTTCAAGTTATCACCTTAAATCTTAAAGATAAAGAAATGGAATTGCATATTATGTTTATAATTCCAAGCTATCACCTTATAAAGATAAGATTAAAATAAGGTTGCATAGCATGGTAATAATTCAAAGATGTCACCTAAATCTCTAAAGCTCAAGACTTGCTCCTTTTATCTTAAGTGAAAGATTTAATTATGAACATTCTTTCAAGTTATAAATCGGTCCCATGGTTAATTTAGGCCTAAAGTCCTATGACTTCTTTCAAGTTTAACAAAAGGAATTAGTTCTAAAAGAGTTTTAAAACTTTGTAAGAATTTTATGGGAAGCTAGTAATTTATGTGTACTTAAAATGATTTGATGCTTATTAAGAATTTGGTGTCATTGATTGATTCCCTGGTTTGTATGTTATAGTTGTTGTTGCAAACAATGAAAACTTATGCATGAAATAAAGACATATTCGTTACCTGGAAGAAAGTGTATTCCTGTAAGAGTGCAATTTGGAAAGATTCTGGCTAAGGAAAGATTTTGTATTTAAGCGTGTCCATTGTGACCCACTTCCTGGAATCTCCCAGATGCATGATTACAGTTGGTATATATTATTTCGGCATAAGACTATAAATGAGAAAATGTTATGATGATTATGAATGAAGAATTGTATTATGATATAACATGCAAAGACTTAAAGGTGACTCAAAATATATGAGAAAATGATCCTTTGGACCAATCAAACTATAGGCGGTGAAAGGTGATTCTTGCCCCTAGTCTGTTCTCAAAAGGGTAGAGACGGAATTTTTACTTATCAAAAGGGATAAGTATGTGCTGGTGACGACTAGCAAGATATGAGCTCATAACCTAGATTACTCCCAAAAGGGTGGAGTATAGGGTGGCCCAGGAAAATGATGATGAAAGTAACTTTAAGTCACCTAAGAAACTAAGTAAATGTATTATGTGAATATGATGTTCTGCTATGCATAGTATTTATGAGATGATGATGAGAAATATGATATTCTGCTATGCATAGTATTATGAAATGATGATGAGGAATATGATGTGATTTTATGCTTAACTATGTTATTATATATGAAAGGAAAAGTTCATTATAAACATGACATGCTAAGTTTATGATGCATTATAAGACGCATGATTAAAACGACAAACCTCGGTAAAGTATATTTTCGAACTTAATAAATCAATCTTAGCATGCTCACTATTTCATAATAACCCAAGGTTCCTGGGACGATGATGATGACACAATGCATCATGAGGTGAGTACCCTACTGAGATTCTTTTTATAAGTTTTCACTCCCTCTATTTTTCTTTCCATCTCGTCTTCAAGAAAGAAGGAAGCGTTCGTGAATCACATTGAGGCTTAGGTACTGAACTTGAATCCTGCTAGTTTCACTCATATATTTCAGATATCTATCCCTATCCCTGGAGTGTTATTACTAGGTGCCATTAATGGATGTCCTTCCATCCATATATTATTTATGTTTTATTAGATTGCCTACACTTAGTCTTATTCTGTTGGTAGGCAAAATATCTATATGATATGTAATTATGGATGCTGTATGATGGAGCCAATATATTATGATGTGATGTTTGTAAATTCCTATGTGTCTTTTAAATTTTGCTAAATCATTCACGTTAAGCGGCTCACGTTTTCAATTATGTTTAAAAAAAAAATGGCTCGTAATTTCACTAAGTATTTTCAAAGCATGATTAAGGAACTGAAGCAAAGAGTAAAGTCTAGTAATTAATCAGACTGCCTAGGTGTATTGGGTTAATTATTAGGGTGTTACACACCTAAGATGGATAACCTCAAGATAAAAGAAGGCTATCATAAGCTAGTGAGGTGTATGCACTAAAAGCCCTCCAAGAACTCCCTGCCCCGAAAGGTAGAATATAACCAATCCATGAGCGGACCCCATCGAGGGATACACGAGGTGCTCCATGGGGGTGCATGGATAATCTCCGTGCCAACCTCGGCTGGACAACCGTTCTCACTACCTCCCTTATACACGGGGAGCAGGGAGAAGTTCTGAGTATATATGGGTAGGCATCTCCTCAAGGTCCGTCTCGAGTACCTCAAGCGAGAACGTAGTCGGAAGTCACGTATGGCAGATTCTGGTGTACATACGGAGAATCCTTTGTTGTGCGTCCACGTCACTTCTTGACCACACCATCGCCATATGGGAGGTCAGAGAATTAGCTAGGAACAGGTGTGTGAATGGACGTCCCACAAACATGAATACCAGAGAAGCAACGCCCTCAAAATGGTATGATCGATACTCGGGATTAAAATGTACCTCCAGGTGGGGGTATCAATGAATAGTATGAATGTCGCCATCAGAATCTGAAGACATGATGGAAAAGGAGAAAGAGGGAGAATCTTACTAAAGAATCTCAGTAGGTATTCTCTTATCTAAGTGACATCATCAACGTCTCCAGGGACCTCAAGTTTCATTATGAATGGTCAACATACAAGGATTTCATTTATTAAGTTCTAAAACATCCATTACCGAGGCCTGTTCATTTTATCATGTGTCTTGTAATGAATGCATCATACTTATCATGACATGCAAAGCTTAACCATTTAGTACACATATAACATCATAGCAAAAACATTATGCATAGTTCATGATTTATGAATGACATTTTTTAGTTCTTTAGGTGACTTAAAGTTAGTTCATCATCATATCTTTAGTTCATCATCATATCTTGGGGCCACCCTATTACTCTTCCCTTTTGAGAGTACTTTTAGATTATGAGCTCATACCTCACTAGTCGTCACTAGCATATACTTATCCTTTTTGATAAGTTAAAGTCCCAACTTAAAGTGCAATGGGGACAAGAATCACCTTTTCACCACCTATAGTTTGATAGGTCCAAAGGATCATTTTCTTATATTTCTTAGTCACCTTAAGTCTTAGCATGCTATATTAAGATGCAACACATAATGCATAAATATCATAGCTCTCCATATATTTCAAGCATAAGTGTTTCCATAAGAGACTATAACATGTAAATGATGGATTCTATCTTTAGAGATCAAGTACTCACATAGTGTCGAATATCACATAAATTCATCATCTCAAATCATCAACACATAAAGTCACTATTCTATCTTTATAGATCAAGTACTCACATAGCATCAAATATCACATGAATTCATCATCTCAAATAATCAACACATATAGTCGTTCTAGCATACCTAAAGTACATATTTTTACACATTTGGGTTCTGGTAATCGATTACTAGAACCTAAATTTTATCTTGGGTATGAGGAACATCTAGGTAATTGATTACATAGTATGGTAATCGATTACTAAGGCTAAAAACTATTTCTGAAGATGAAGGACATCATGGTAATCGATTACATGAATGGTAATCGATTATAGAGTTAAAACTGGTTTGGGCATGGGAACAGCCTTGGTAATTGATTACATTGTCTGGTAATCGATTACTAGAACCTAAAATCCTTCAAATAACCATTCTGGTAATCGATTACATAGGTCGATTACCAGAACCTGGAATTTGAGAAAACATGGTTTTTTAACATATCCTAAGCAACTTTAACAACTTGAGACCACTTAAAACATCTTTCTAATATTTCTTTGAAAACATCTTCACATTTTTACAAATCAAGACCAACATTGTATCATGACTAAGGCACATCCACTAGTCATGGTTGAAATTTCCATTTGGGGATACTAGGGCAAGTCTTTTGAGCTCTAGGAGTTTAAGTGATGACATAAAAATAGACATGCTATGTAAGCTTCGTTTTAGATCTTTGTCATTATTATGTGATGGCTTGAAACTTAAATATGCCAAACAAGGAAATATAAACATGAATGCAAATCCATTTCTTTATTTTAGTACTCGAGGCCTCTTACAATATTTATAATCACATCTCAACTTTAAGGTTGAGATAGGTAGGCTTTGAGATTAGTTACTAAGTGATAACTTGGAAAGTAAATATGCTAAACAAGGAAATATAAACATGAATGCAAGTCCATTTCTTTATCTTGCTAGAGCTCATCTCAAGATTTTAAAGGATAAAACTTTCAACCCTAAATCAATCTTAACCAAATGGAAATGAGTTTTAGAGCCTCTTGACATCATGGTCCTATGGATCCTATTTGTCTAGACTCATCATCAAACTCAAGGAGAAACCAACAAGGACAACCAAAAACCTTTTCATTTCCATCATTCTTTTTAAACCAAAGATGAAGCAAACCTTAAGCTCTAGAGGTCTACACATGGTGGTCTTTACAACCAACACAAAGATCTCTCATCATGAAGCTATGGCTTTTCAATCATCCAACAACAACAAAACCAAAGAGGGAGAAAGAAAAGGAAAGATCAAAATCGAAGAAGAAGAACAAGAAGAGAAACAACTCAACTAAAAACTCATCCATTTCATGCATCATTAAATTTGAAAACATAAGAGGAAAAATAGAGAAAGAAAACTCAAAACAACTCCTACCTAGTTGTGTTTCTTGCTTGAAGAGAGAAAGCTTTGATCTTGCAAGGGAATGACTATGTGTTTAAGGGGAGGGCTTATGGTGTTTGTGTTTTGGAAATGAAGAAGAAGTAGAAGAAGAACTCAAAGAAAGGAAACATGAAGCTTTGCACAAATGAGCAAAACATTTCAAGCTTTCCTTGGTGTCTTATTTATAGAAGAATTGCAACACATGGAGGTGCCAATGGGAAAGGAGGCCGTCAGCCTTGAGGAGGAAAAAGAGAGAAAAATATCTCTTGCAAGGTATGGTCTTGGGCATGGTTCAAAGCATGGTGAAGTATGGCTCAAAGCATGGTCCAAGGTATGGCCTAAAGTGTAACATCCTCCCAAGTACAATCCCATCCTTAATTCATGACATTGTACTCGAGAGTTGTTACTCACTAATTAGCGACCTTTATTAAGTATCTATAGCAAGCTCAATTTACGTAGGTAATAACTAAGCACAATTCTATTAAAAAATATATATCAAAAGAACACCACATACATTGAGTACATAATTGAGTACAAAAGGAAGCTCCTCTATGAGCCCTAGTACATAACTGTTTCGAATCATAATTACATACATCTCCATTCCTCTAAATCAAACATAATAAAAGCATTAACTACTACATTATTGTAAGCCCGAGTTCGTTAAGATAGCATCATAGTCCTTTGGCTTAACCTGGAGGCGTCACGAAAACACAAACAAGAAGGGGTGAGAATTACAAAATTCTCAGGAGGGCAACTCCCTAATCACACAATTATAATGTCATCGTCATCGCCCTAGCCACTTCAATTTATCAAGAAAATGTGATCATACAATATAAACTAAAGATTCATTTTAAGGTTCTAAAATCATCCCTTCGAAGTGGGTAGCTTTTAATAATCAACCACTTAGAGCAAATATATCACAATTTTTTCAACAAATAATAAATCATCCCAGGCCCAATCTAGAGTAAGATGAGTATGCATATAATACACAGCAACTTATCTCAATGTGACAGGGTTCCACTTATGGCCATAGAAATCAAGTCAGTG
This sequence comes from Dalbergia oliveri, assembly GCA_030441495.1. Taxonomy (NCBI): domain Eukaryota; kingdom Viridiplantae; phylum Streptophyta; class Magnoliopsida; order Fabales; family Fabaceae; genus Dalbergia; species Dalbergia oliveri. Next base: position 3,861,127 of record JAMLFY010000020.1, read on the forward strand.
CATTTTTCTCTTTTAATTGACATAGGAAAGACTTTGTTTATACCTAATGGGTATTTGTCGTGGACAATTCCACAATAAATAATTTATACAAATGGTATTTGTAGTGGATCACACCAAACAAGGGAAATAGTCTGCATTAGGACGAGTTCCTATACATGATCATCGAACTTCATTTTTTTTCATTTCCGAATCACACACAGATCTATTCCTAGCCGATATGTCTATTGACTATAAATTGGGGGTTTCTCTTTTCAATTTCCTTCCCCTCATTCAACCTAAGTCTTGTTTTTATTTTGTCCATATGTCAAAACATGCACGACTGAAATTTATATATATTCTCTTTTCTCAAATGCAAGCATAATGCATATACAGGCATTCATTCACCATATAATCTCAATCATGCCTCTAGAATGATTTTATATGTCACAAGTCACATGACCAAATAGGTAACATCAAGTATTCATGTAATACTAGAACAAAAAATGCCATTAGTTCATCAACTCACAACATCAATCCATTTCCAGCACAATGACAGATTTACTACCCTAGGCACAACATTTAATTACCACAACCAACAGCCATTTCAAGTACCACAAAAATTCTATATGACACTTTAACATGTCTAGAAGACCTGTAAAAGTTTCAAGATAAACAGAGCTCTCTAACTCCTTCAGTAAATTGTACAAATTCAGTGGTCAGGGACCACCAATTCACAGCTCAGACTAGAGTTCTCATAATTTTTCACCCTAGCAGATGATTAAACCAATACACAATAAAATTTACAGTGATACTTCAATATGTCCTTAACTTCATGTAAAAATTTCAAAGGATCATTCAATCAATTGCTATGATAATAAATTCAGACAAGTTTACTGCTTCAGTCTCAACAATTAGGACAACATCTGCCTCATTTCGGTTTCTGATTTTTCTGAGGCATCAAACCTTAAAACTAACACCCAAGAAAATTCATGTAGTTAGTTTAAGGTGTTATCTTCAAATAAAATTTTTTTAGCTCATAAAAAAACCACAAATATACCAGAAAATTCATGAACCACTGCTGCCTACAGGACAACAGAAATTCCAGCAACCTAGTCCAAACTTATTTTGATAAAAACCCTTTTTTAACACCATCCAAACACACCACCAAAATTCACACATCAATATCAACATAATATCAACCAAAACAACCAGAAATTTCGAAGCTAGGTCATGTCAAAACATATCAGAAAAATTTGACAAAGAAAGGCAGCAAAGACCCTATTTGTAGTAACCTATTAGCTCCTTGGTTTCAAGATTAGCCAAACTTGATTCCTTCTCCTCCAAAGCTTCCAATCCAACTTCAAACCCCTCTGATATCAATGAGGTGTGAGGTACATGACAAGGTTTTGATGAGGAATGGAAATTTTGTTTGGTTAGATTGGTAGAGAATTAGGTGTAGAACAAGTTTTGTGAAGAGAGTTAGAGGTTTTATTAACTATAGGCTAAGGTTTTTGGGATTGGAAAGCAAATTAGAGCTCTTGAGAAATGAAAAATGGAGTTTCTTGTTGTTCCTTGCTGCATGGCCGAGAATGAAGGCTTGAAAAGCAAGTTTTTGGATTAAAATATATCTTATATTATACTTGGATAATATCTAATCTAAGAAATCAAAGTGGAGGGCTATGATTTAATCTTGGAATCCAAGATTAAATATTGGCCTTCCACATGTCCTAAATAGGTGGATATCCTCCATTGGTGATGATGGAAATATCTTTCCTGTTAAAAATCATACATCAAAATTTTCCCGAACGGGTAAACACCATACCCGATACAATTGATATTACCCAAAAATTAATTTCAGGTATGAAATTCTCTTTTCTAACTATTTCTAACCTTAACCCTCTCTTTTTTCTTAGTTCAGGGCATTTCCTGGACTAGGGTTTCAGTTGTCCTGGTGGTCGTGGGCCTGAGACTACTATTTCACCCAGGCCTGGAATTTTTTTTAAAACGTCCGTTGGCCCACCCTCATCGTTGTTAAATTGTTATATTTTTAAAATTACGATTAACAAAGCTTAAATTAATTTTTAAATAATTTTTAGGGTATTACATAAAGCATGTTCTTTGTGTGTAAAATAAATCAACATGTGATGAATAATGGGAGGGGGGCATGGCTTTGGCCAAGGCAGCCAAGGGAGGAAGAAAATGTGTCATCTAATTGTGGTTTAGAGGTGTGCTTAGGTGTATCTTTGATTAGGCTTTTGATTAGGAGTTTGTAAGTAAGTGTTTAGGTAAGGTAATGGGTAATTAAGGATATCAAGACATGATTAAGGAGTTGGTCTTGCTTCATTAGTGAAATAAAACTCATTTTATATAAAAAAAATCATTCATAAACACAATTCCTTGATTTAAGGAATTGGGAGAAAATACTATTCAAGATTCCATGACTTGGCATCTTGATTTTTAAGACAAAGATTAAGGAGTATCCAAGCAATCTTAGGTTCTAATCAATCTTAATAAATTATTTTAACTCTAGATTTGTAATTAGAATTTACTAATATTTAATTAGAGCCTAATATTGCTTAGGTTTTGCTAATCGCATCATTAGGCCCAAAATGCATTTAGCTGGGGCAAAATGGTAATTTTCAGCAAAAACCTCCTGGCTACCCGGCTTAACCACTTGTTACACATTGCTTCAAAACATCATTTAAAACCTTTGGGTAAAGTCTGGGTTCAATGGCACTTCATTCAGCTTAACCAGCCACAAGGGCATTTTGGTAATTTCACGCATCGAAACTCTAAAATGAGATCCTTCTCTCTATTAACACACATAACACATATAATCCCCTATCATCTAAACGCCCCCTGACGATGGCCGGATGGCGATCTCATTTTCCAGGTAAAATGACCTTAGGGCATTTTGGTCATTTTACACGGAAAAATCCTGGCGTTACATTACTCCCCTCCTTAAAAGAATTTCGCCCTCGAAATTCATTACCTAAGAATAGCTCGGGATACTTGTGCTTGCATGTTTGACTCTAGCTCCCACATGAGTTCTTCGGTTTACCTTGTCCCCATGCGACTTTTACCAAAGGTACAACCTTATTCCTTAATTGCTTAACTCCTCGGTCAACGATTCTCATGGGTGGCAAGTTAAATGTTAGGTCGTCCCTTAATTGTACATGTTTTGGCTCTAGTACATGGCTTAGGTCAGAACTTGAGATTTCTCAACTGGGAGACATGAAAAACGTCGTGAAGGTTGGAAGACTTGGGTAGGGCTATACGATAGGCTAGACCCGACTTTATTAAGGATTTCAAACGGGCAAGAAATCTGGTGCTCAATTTCTTCACTTTCATCACTCGTCCTATGGCGTGGTAGGGGTGATCCTTTAGAACACATGTTCCCCTTCTTGAAATTCTAGCGGCTTACGCCGTTGTCCGCTTAGCTTTTCTGTCGACTTTAGCAGTGAGAATTTTATTCCTAGTATTCTTGATTTGCTCCGTTGTTTCCCTTATAACATCAGTCAATTAGACTATGCTCCCGGTTCGTACCAACATAAGGGCGATTGACATTTTCGTCCATAGAGGGTCATACGTTGCCATGCCAATGCTCACATGATAACTATTGTTATATGAAAATTCAATTAGCAAGGTACTTATCCCAACTTCCTCTTTGGTCCAAGACACATGCCTTTAACATATCCTCTAAGGTTTGGATAGTCTCTAGATTGACTCGTTTGTGGTGGAAGCCGTGCTTAGGCACAGCTTGAGCCAAATGCCTTCTGAAAGGCTCCCCAAAACCGTGACGTAAATCACAGATCCTCTCGAGATTATAGTCCGTATACCGTGTAACCTTACTATCTCCTGAATATACAATCGTGCTAACCTATCCAAGGAATAAGTCACTTTAATAGGTAAAAGTGGACTGACTTAGTCAACCTATCCACTATTACCCATATGGCATCATGGTTCGCTTGGGTCCTTGGTAGTCCAGATACAAAATCCATGGAGATACTGTCCCACTTCCACTCGGGATTGAGAGGGCTGCAACATTCCAGAGGGCTTTTGGTGCTCAATCTTTACTTTTTGACAAACTAAGCACTTACTTACCCACGTACTCACGTCCTCTTCATTCCTGGCTACCAAAACATTTCTTTAAATCTTGGTACATCTTGGTAGTACCAGGGTGAATGGCAAAATAGCTTTTATGGGCTTCTTCCAAGATTTCGCTTCGTAGGTCACCACTAGCCGGACAGAGATCGTCCTTCAAACCTCCATACTCCATCGGCATCTTGTGCAAAACCTTTCAACTTTTCTCCACGTACAATATCTAAAGTCTCTTGAAACTCCTTATTCTTTTGTTGGGCTTGAGTGATTCTCCTAAAGTCACTCGTCACACTAAGATGGCATACCGTTACGCTCTTAGGGGTCAAGGTCATTCCTAAATTCAGATCTCTAAACTTTTCAATTAACTCCAACTCCTTAACTATTAGGTGGGATACTTGTAAGGATTTCCTACTAGAGCATCAGCTACAACATTGGCTTTGCCCGATGGTAGTTTAACCCAAAATCATAATCCTTTAAGAACTCCATCCATATCCTTTGCCTCATGTTTAGCTCTTTTTATCAAAGAGGTACTTTAGACTCTTATGATCGAGAACACCTTAAACCTCACTCCATACAAGTGGTCCCTCCATATCTTTAGAGCAAACATTACGGCTAACTCAAGGTTGTGGGTTGGGTAGTTTGCCTCGTGTGGCTTGAGTTGCTAAGATGCATAGGCTACCACTTGCCTATTCTGCATTAGGCAATCCAAACCTTTACCAGAAGCATCACAATATACCTCAAAAGGTAATTTGGGGTCGGGTAAAACCAAAATAGGGTTGAGGTTAGCTTGCGCTTTAGCTCCTAAGCTCTTTTCACACTCCGAGGTCCATGAGAAAGGGGTGTCTTTCCTAGTCAGCTTGGTTAGGGGTAAGGAAATCTAGGAAAATTCCTTGATAAACCTACGGTAATAGCTAGCTAGATCCAAAAAGCTTCTAACCTCCGTTACCGTTGTAGGTCTTTCCCAATTCATCACCGCCTCACCTTACTAGCGTCTAGCAATTCCTCCTTTGGATACTACATGCCCTAAGAACTTTACCTCATCCAACCAGAATTCATACTTAGACAGCTTGGCATATAGTTTCTTTTCCTTCAGGATCTCCAACACTATGGTTAGGTGACATTCATGCTCCTCGTGGGTCTTAGAGTAGATGAGTATGTCATCTATAAAGACAACCACAAACTGATCTAAATAGGGTCTAAAGATCCTATTCATGTAATCCATAAATACGGCTTAAAGCATTGGTTAAACCAAAGGACATCACTGCAAACTCAAAATGACTGGATTGAGTGTGAAAGGTTATTTTTGGTATATCCTCATCTCTCACCCTAATTTGATGGTAACTTGACCTCAAATCGATCTTGAAAAATACTACCGCACCTTTTAGTTGGTCCATCAAGTCATCGATCCTAGGAAAAGGTACTTGTTTTTCACTTACTCTATTCAACTGCCTATAATCCACACACATCCTCATACTCTCGTCCTTTTCTTCACAAACAAAACTGGGGCTCCCCAGTGATGCACTGGGCCTAACAAACTTTTTCTCAAAAGATCCTCCAACTGGATTTTAACTCGGTCAACTCCAAAGGGGACATGCTATATGGGGCTATAGATATGGGTCCTGCCTAGAAGCAATTCTATAGAGAATTGTATTTCTCTCTTGGGTGAAACTCTAGTATCTATCCTACTTCGGATAATTCCTCACTATAGGTATTTCATCAATACTTTGCTCAAAGTCTACATCACTAGCGGCCAAAATAATATATCCTTTGTTCTCACCCTTACCAGTCCATTTCTACCATTTATGTACAAACTTATTGTTTTCCTAGGTTCATAGGGGATAAAAAGAAAGGTGATGGTTTTCTCATAACAGTTTAATATTACATGGTTGGCCTCAAGCCAATCCATGCCAAGGATCACATCTAGGCCTTGCATAGGTAAGCAAATGAAATCTAGAACAAATGATCTATTTTCAACAATAAAACTACAATCTAAGCAACATTTACAAGTCCTAAGGTTTTCCAAGGAGGATAGAAACAGTGAGATCAAAACAAAGTTCTGTCATATGCAATTTAAGGATCTCAACACAAGAGTGGGATATAAAAGAATGGGAAGGACTAGAATCAAATAGTACAATTAAGTTTCTACCATACATTTTACACTTACCTTCTATAAGATTTCGTGACTTCGTCGTCTCTTCGGCATTAACCTAACGACCCTTCCTTGATACGTGGCTTGGGGTTGGGAGTTGGTAGATTTCTCTCATGAGTCTCCAGATATGTGCCCGGCTTTCGCACCGATAGTAGACATTCGTTCTGGCTTGGCATGGCATGGCAAGCTTCCATGATCTTGCCACACTTGGGGAGTTGGTGGAGGGTAAGGATCTTGAGGACTGAGCTCTTTGAGGTGCCTTCCTTTGTTGTTGTTGTTGTTGTTTGGCCTTCCTTGATAGAAATTTCTCCGTGGTCTTTGCGGCTTTTGATGAGATTGGAACGGGGTCAGTTTTCCTTCTGAACTACCGACTTTGGGGTGCCAGCCTCTGTTGATGTTGTCATCTGCAGTCTAACTTCCTCCGCCCTTCTTCAATGATGCGGCATTTGTTAACTAGGGAAAAGTCCCTAATTTCCAAATGTGCAACCGCAACATTGAGCTCGGCCTTCAGGTTTGATACTGATACACTTCCAGGACTGTATGGGTTGCCTTGATACATCCTTGAAAACTTGATAAGTTCTTCAAATCTGCTGCATCGAGCGACAGTCATGCCTCCTTGAACGAGTTGCATGAACTCAATATCTTTGGCATTTCGAGATAACTTGGAAAATATTTCTCATAGAAATGGGCCTTGAATAGCTCCCAATCAATGGCAATGCTGTTGCTTCCAAGAGTCTTTGGGCTCTGTCCCACCAAAAGCCAGCATTTCCTCGAGCATATAGGTTGCGAAGGTTACTTTCCTCCTTCTCCCAGTAAAGATCTTTCCATGCTCCTAATCCATTCATCAAGATTTGGGTTTATGGTCCCCTTAAAGGTTGGCGGTTCACCTTGAGAACTCCCAAAATGAGTGTGTTCGGGACCTCGAGACCATGACCCGCTTAGCAATCTTGGTCCATCTTCTCCATCATTATTCTTATAGTTCTTGCCACATCAGTGCTTCCCAGTCATTATTCCATTATTCTAGGCCGAGTTCCTAGTCTGTTATTGACGTGCCATTGGTTCCTATACACACGAAATAGCAACACTGAGGTGATCAGGCTTAATACTCCATGTAAAGTGAGCAAGTTACCATAGCACATGCAACATATAGTAGTCATGCATTCCTAATCCTCAAGATTATCCTAATGATAAAACATCTACACATGACATTTCTAATGTATTATGCTTAAGAAGCATAGTCAGTCCAATCCTCAGGCTCATGAGACCGAAACTCTTGATACCAAAATGTAACACCTTAATAATTAACTCAACATGCCTAGGATGTATTAGTTGATTATTAGAAATTACTTTGCTTTCAGTTTCTTATATCATACTTGAAAATACTTAATGAAAATATGAGCTATTTTTTTTTTTTTTGAAAAACAGACAAAACGTGAGTAGCGGATAATAAAAGCTATCTTTGATGAAATGCATAACATGTAAAAGGATAACATAGATAAAAACATCATAGAGGCTCCATAAAGAGATCATTCATAAGCACACCATACTGAAATATATAATAATCTACCCACCCATGAAAGGTGAGTTAAGTTCATACATCATCATAGGGGCAAACACATAAAAAGGAAAATACAATGGAAATCATACACACCTAGTGCACCTAAGATGGACAACCTCAAGACAAAGAAGGCTATCCTAAGCTAGTGGAGTGTGTGCACTAAAAGTCCTCCAAGAACTCTATGGCGCTGGCCCTAAAAGGTGGAACATAACCAATCCATGAGCGGACCCCATCGGAGTGGGATACATGAGGTGCTCCATGCTGGGGGCGTATGGATGGTCTCCGTGCTAACCTCTGCTGGACAACCGTCTCACTACCCTCCCTTATGCACGGGGAGCATGGGTAGAACTCTCTGAGACATATGGGTAGGCATATCCTCCATGGGTCCGTCTCCAAGAACCTCGAGCGAGGAACGTAGTCAGGAAAGTCACGTATGGTATCCGGGTACGTATGGAGAATCCTTTCATTGTGCATCCACGCATGCTCGAAGACCATGTCATCGCCATATGAGGAGGTTAGAGAATCGGTAGCTAGGAACAAGGTGTGCGAATGAACGTCCCATGAACATGAATACCGAGAGAGCAACGCCCCTCAAAATGGTATAATCGATGGTCGGATCAAAATGTACCTCCCAAGTGGGGGTATCAATGAACAATACGAATGTCGCCATCAGAATCTGAAGACATGATGGAAAAGGAAAAGATGGAGTGAGAATCTTACTAAAGAATCTCAGGAGGGTATTCTCCTATCTAAGTGACATCATCAACGTTCCAGGACTTTTAGTTTCGTTATGAAATGGTGAACATACGAGGATTTCATTTATTAAGTTCTAAAACTTCCATTACTAGGCCCGTCATTTTATCATGCGTCTTGTAATGAATGCATCATACTTATCATGACATGCAAAGCTTAACCTTTTAGTGCACATATAATATCATAGCAAATACATTATGCATAGTTCATGATTTATGAATGACATTTTGTAGTTCTTTAGGTGACTTAAAGTTAGTTCATCATCATATCTTGGGGCCACCCTATTACTCTTCCCTTTTGAGAGTATTTCTAGGTTATGAGCTCATACTTCACTAGTCGTCACTAGCATATACTTATCCCTTTTGATAAGTTAAAGTTCTTTAAAGTAATAATAAAGGGGCAAGAATCACCTTTTCACGACCTATAGTTTGATGGGTCCAAAGGATCATTTTCTTATATTTCTTAGTCACCTTAAGTCTTAGCATGTTATATTAAGATGCAACACATAATGCATAAATATCATAGCTCTCCATATATGTCTAGCATAAGTGTTTCCATAAGAGACTATAACATGCAAATGATGGATTCTATCTTCAGAGATCAAGTACTCACATAGTGTCGAATATCACATTAATTCATCATCTCAAATCATCAACACATAAAGTCACTATTCTATCTTTACAGATCAAGTACTCACATAGCATCAAATATCACATGAATTCATCATCTCAAATCATCAACACATAAAGTCTTTCTATCATACCTAACGCACATATTTTTGCACATTTGGGGTTTTGGTAATCGATTACATATGAGGTAATCGATTACTAGAATTAAAAACTTGTTCTGACTCAAAAAGATGGCCTGGTAATCGATTACTTGGGCTGGTTCGATGATGAACCTAAATTTTATCCTGGGTACGAGGAACATCTAGGTAATCAATTACATAGAATGGTAATCGATTACTAAGGCTAAAAATTATTTCTGAAGATGAAGGACATCATGGTAATCGATTACATGAATTACTATAATCGATTACAGGAGTTAAAACTGGTTCTGGGCAAGAGGAACAACCTTGGTAATTGATTACATTGTCAGTAATCGATTACCAGAACCTAAAATCCTTCAAATAACCATTCTGGTAATCGATTACATACTTGGTAATCGATTACCAGATCTTCCTAATTTGAGAAAACATGGTTTTTTAACACATCCTAAGCTACTTTAACACCTTGGAACCACTTAAAACATCTTTCTAACATTTCTTTGAAAACATCTTCATATTTTTACAAATCAAGACCAACATTATATCATGACTAAGGCACATCCACTAGTCATGGTTGAAATTTCCATTTAGGGATACTAGGGCAAGTCTTTTGAGCTCTGGGAGTTTAAGTGATCGCATAAAGATAGACAAGCTATGCAAGCTTCATTTTAGATCTTTATCATTATTATGTGATGGCTTGAAACTTAAATATGCTAGACAAGGAAATATAAACATGAATGCTACCCAACTTTTACTGTCATTTAGAAATTACCGAATTACACTAGATAATTCTTATATAAATTTAGACCGAACAATCCTCAATAGAGGAATATAACATTAGAAAATAGGTTATGAGCGATTCCTGAAGAGTCGCAAGCCCCAAATTTCTGGACGTGTAAAATGACCAAAATGCCCTGAGGTTATTTTACTAGGAAATGAGGATCGTGGGCCCCAACGTCCTCAAAGGGATGTTCTGAGGATAATAGGGGTTTGTGTTATGTGTGTTAATAGAGGAGAAGAATCTCAATTTTGAGTTTCGACGCGTGAAATGACCAAAACGCCCCGGCCGTTTTAACTCCAATTTGCGTGCCGACTAGCCTGAACCTCACTAAAATGTTTTAAAAGGTGTTTTTAAGCTATGATTCGCCATTGGTTAAGTTCGGATACCCCGGACTTTTAAGTGAAGTTACGATTTTGCCCATGTCTTTGTAGTTTTGCAAATTTTGAGATTTTTGATTCGTCTAGCAAAACATGAGCAATATTAGGCTCAAATTAAAGTTTATTAAATTCTAATTCTTAATCTAGAGTCAAAATTATTTATTTAAATTGATTAGAACCTAAATTGCTTAGAAACACCCAAATTACTTACTAATTCACTAAGCCCTTAATTGCAAATTCTCTAAAATTGCAAAGATACTTACCTACACCTAAATAATACATGGAACACACAAATTTCTCTTCCATGGGCTGCAAATGGCCGAAATAATGCAGCCATAATACGCTAGAAAATTGCACTAAAACATAATGCCAAAAATTACCATAAAACAAGGAACTTTGAAACATGATTCCATGTTTTAAGCCACCAAACAAGATGATTTTTCCTTCCTTGTTTCCTCCTCAAATTTAGTCAGATTTTCCTCCTCCTCTTGTCCATACATGAGCTTGAATTCTTCTATAAATAGGCATGCTTAGAAGTCATTAGAGGCTTGCTAAAAAATTTCACAACTTCAAGTTTTTCCTAAGCTCAAAAACTTTCTTTCTTTCTTCCCCCTTGCCGAAATTCTTTCTTCAACCTATCAAGGATATTTTGTTTCATTTCACTTCAAGAAACCAAGTTCTCTTCCTTTCCTTCAAATAAAATTAGATAGGGTGTTGTTTCTAAGTTCATTTTATGCTATGACAAGTTATGTTTCTAGCTCAAAAATGTTGAATCAATGAACATTTTCTATGGCTTTTTCAGTTCAATTTTCTTCCTTCTTTCTTTTGAGTAATTCAGCCTTATGGCTTAGGTTATGAGGAGACCATGGTTTGATAATGAGGTTCTTGAGTGTTGGTTGCAAAGCCTTCACAAGTTAGACCTCTAAAACTTGAAGGTTTCACTAGTTTTTAAAGCTTTATAATTTCAGTTTTTCTTTCCTTATTTTTTCTTCCATGGTTTCGGCCAAATGGCCTAAGAAGGAATGAAATGATGGCTTGATGATGAGGACCTTGAGTATGGGTTGTAAATCCATCACAAGTTAGGCCTTTAAAGCTTGAAAATTCCACTTGATGCAAAACTTTAAAGAATGATGTTTTTATGATGAAAAAAAATAAAGATCTTGAGTTTAGAACTTGAAAGATGTATTTTTCACTTTGTCTTCCTAAGATATATATTGGGTTGAACTTATATTTCTCTAAAGTCTTGGAAGAGCTCTAGTAAAGAAATAAAAGGAACTTGCATCCATGTCTAAGTTGATGCCTTGCATAACCATGTTTACTTTTAATGTCATCACTAAATTCTCAAGAATAAATAAATGAACTTACATATCTCATGTTTAAATTTCCAAGCTTGCATTTCATATTTATGTTTCAAGTTGTCACTTAATCTTCAAAGATAATAAAGAGGATGCATCTCATATTTATTTTATGCTCTCACTTTATTTTATAATGACTAAAAGAATGAATGCATGACATGTTTATTATTATGTTATCACCTAAGTATCACAAGCAAAGTTGGAAAATGGTAGTATCCTAAGGATGCATATTTCCTTAAGATTATTGGATTCAAAGAATTTATTCTTTAAGAAGTCTTGAGTTGGAGCTTAATAAGAATTCTCCTTCCCTTTTCTCCTGGATTACCGCCGTCGGTTTCTTATTTCTTTTATTAAGATTCTCTTCACCGGTCCAGTTAGACTACCACCGCTCCAGTTTCTTGCATCATGTTTACAATTCCAAGTTATCACCTTATAAAGATAAGATTAAAATGAGGTTGCATAACATGTTTATGATTCTAGTTATCACCTAAATCTCTAAAGCTCAAAACTTGCTCCTTTTATCTTAAGTGAAAATTTTAATCGTAAAGATTCTTTCAATATATAAATCGGCCTTATGATTAAGGTAGGCCTAAAGTGGTTTTAAATAAGTTACTGATTTAGTTCTAAAATTTTAAAAGAGTTTTAAGGCCTTGCAAAGATATTTAAAAATGTGATTTTAAGCAATTATGTGAGGTTCATGATTCAGCCACTAATTCTGAGTTTAGTATTACTGTATCACGATGGTTTAATATGTTTGAAGTTGTGATAATTATGGTTTATTGCTAAAGGAATGATTCTATGCATGTTAGAGATAAAACTAGCTTCCTAGAAAACCGTAAAAGCAAAATTTCTAGAACTTTAGAGAATGAAATTTATGCATTCTGTAGAGCCTTTAGTGACTTTAAGAACCAGATTTTATCATGTTTAGATAAAGGAGAATGATTCATAATTGGTCTAGTAATTAATTTTAGCATCATAGGGAAAGCGGTAACGAGAAAAGGTTAAAAAAGCAACTTCTAGCACACCATAAAACCTTAAGAACAACTTCCGTCTATGCTGCCCCATATAGTCTAATAACGTTCTTAGGACTTATAATTGATGGTAATAAGTCCCTTAGATGCATAATTAATTAGTTCAATAATTAAGGTTGCCCGATTCTAGAGTTTCGGTTATTTAAGAATTTCGATAAGGATTTATAATGATGTCTCTTTTGTAACGCTCAATTTCGCTAAACTTTCAAAATGACCAAAATGCCCCTGAGGTCGTTTTCACCCGAAACACGAGGACGGCCGGCTTTGGGCCATCCTCATAGGGTTCATATGTTATATGAAGGGGATTGTTTGAGTGCGAATGCCTAACGAAGAAAAACCTCATTTATGAGATCTCTTGCTAAACGACCAAAATCCCCGGAAATTAAGGCAGTTTTAAGTTCCGTTTTGACCGGACTTCGTCCCGAGGTTTAAAACAATGATTTTAAGGCATGAACTATGTTTGCTTAAGTCCGGGAGGTCCGGGCAAGTTTTAGTAAAAATTACGATTTTGCCCTTGCATATCGCATTTTCAGCTTAATGAGCTGTTCAACTCTAAACCTAAGCAATATTAGGCTCTAATTAAAGGTTAATTAATTTCCATAATTAACCTAGAGCCAAAACCAACATTTGAAATTAATTGGAACCTAAAATTGCTTGGGAAATTCAAACTTCATTCTAGTCTCTTTCTTTAAAAAGAAAAGAATCTGTGAATAGTATTGAATAGTGTTTCCACTATTCACGTCATCTTCTTTCAAGGAGAAGTTGTCACACTCACATCACTAGTCTTGGAGGCTTTGACTCCATTAAACCTTCTCAACCACCTCTAACCTAGGGGTCTATAGTTTTAATTAACCAAATAGTGTACCTAGAGTACCTACTTGACAACCATCAATCCTAAGCCTAATCTATGTCACACCAAAGCACACTTCTAGACCATGATTTGAGGAGATATTTCTCCTTCCCAAGGCTGCCAAAAGTGGCGCCACCCTCCCCCTAGAAATCACATAAAATTAGTCTAAGTGGTCAAGCTATCTTATGACACATGTCTTGAACACTTTCAATCAATGTTCAACTTCCAAGAAAAATGTCTTTCAAGATTCAAAGAATAATTTATATGGTCAATCAAGGTTTTCAATTCACTTCTAAAATAAAAAGAAATATGTCTTTCAAATTCAAAAAGAATGATTTGTTTTTGTGGTCATTCAAGCTTTCTATCAAACTTTTTCAAGACACCATGTCTTACAACACCTTACCTATGCTTTGGGAATTTAAGTCTAGAAAATTTTCTCCTCTTTTTGGGCATAGGGTGCACGGTTCCCTTAGCCTTGGCAGCCCAAAATTTGGAATTTTATACATTTAAAAAGGTTTGAAAATAAGCTACAATTCTAGCCATGCTCTAGGACATGCATAGCTAGACTTTTCACCATGCTTTGAATGACTAACACCATGCTTTGAACAAAGACATTTCTTTTCCCCAAAAGGCCACCATTATTTAATTCATTTTACTTCTCTATAAATAGGTAGCTTAGGGAACTTGAAGCACCTTTGTTCATTTCACTAAAGCTTAGAGTTTAGAGCACTTTGGGGTCTTCTTTCCTCTCAAGTTTAAGAGTCCATCTTCTCCAACTTCTTCATCTTCTTCACTTCCTCTCAATCTCAAACTCTAGGTAGGGAGCTTTTCAAGAATGCTTTCTTTTATCTTAATGCTCAATGTTTGATCTTGCTTGAAAGTTGTGTTGTAGTGAGTTTCTCTCACAAGTTCATTTCGGTTTTCTCCTTTTTCTTTCCCTTTCATTTTCGGCCTTAGGGCCAAGATAAGGAGGGCTTGATGATGAGAGTTGTATGTTGATGTTTGTCACATGAACAACCTCTAAAGCTTGAGTTTTCTTAAGATAAGTTTATTATTTCCAAGTTTTTCTCAAGACATAGTTATGTTTCTCTTGAACCTTTGAAAACCCCATTTCTTTTTCTTGAGTTTTCGGCCATGAAGGCCTTTGGGACTTGGAAAAATGGTAGCTTGATGATGAGGGCTTCATGTTGATGTAGGTCACATGAACAAAACTCTAGAGCCTAAACTTGGTTTCTAGGCCAAGTGTGTTTTCGTTTCTTTCCTTTATGTTGGTCATGAGTTTTGTTTTGTTAAGAAATGTAGAGCATTGTAAAAATACTCAATGATGAGGACTTGAGATGTTGGTGTTTGAATCACCAAGATCTTGGTCCCTAGAGTTCAAAAGAAAAATATATATATATGGTTGCTTCCTCATGATGAGGTTTCGGCCACCTTATGGTTCTTGGTGGAGGTATTGGCTCTTTTTACATAACTTAGCAACACTAGTGTTTTTCTTTTCTTGTGAGGATGAGTTATGGGATGAAACTTTGTTTCCTTTAAAGTCTTGCAAGAGCTCTAAACAAGATATAAAAGAAGTTGCATCCATGTTTACTTTTATGCTTTGCATAGCATGTTTAATTTCAAGCCATCACTAAGCAACTTAAGGATTAAAATGAGAATGTGCATCATCACTTAATTAATCTCAAAGCCTACCTATTTCAACCTTAAAGTTGATTGTTGATTTGGAGTGAAAACTTCAAGAGGCCTAGAGCACTAAAATAAAGAATTGAACCTTGCACCTCATGTTTATCTTTTGCCTAGCACGTTTATGTTTCAAGCTTTGCATCTCATTTTATATTTCAAGTCATCACTAAGCGCTAAGAATAAGAATGGAGATGCATTTCATATTTACTTTGTGTTATCACTTTACTTTCAAAAAGGCTATAAAATGAAATGCATAGCACGTTTATTTTAATGTCGTCACTTAAAACTTTAGAGCTCAAAGACTTGCCCCTTTCATTCTAAGAAAAGAATTAAATCAAGGAGGTACTTCCTTGAATATCATTCGGCCATGTGGTGTAAATGGCTCTAGGATGAGTTTCATTTAACTACAAGGGCCTATAATGCATGACTTAGAATTTTTCTAAGCTTAGATGCACCCAACTAAGGTTTTAAACAAGTTTTCAAGTTTTGCATCTTGATCAAGGGTAAGATTAAATGGCTACTGCCCTTGGCGTTTTATGTTGAGTTTTGGCAAAATAAACTTTGATCTTATGGAGTTTTGAAGTCCCAAAAAGGTTCTAAGAGAAACTAGCAAGTTATATGTTTGAAAGTAAGGTTTTTCTCATGATTTTATGCCTTAAGGGTTTGGTTCTGCCTTAACAGTTCCAGCACCTTAAATTCTGTTTTGGGTGGTCTAAATATGTTGATTTACCTTGCTAAGTATGTGACATTTGTTCTAGACATTTAAAAGCATCATTAGTGACTTTGTTTGCCTAATATGTGAATTCTAGAACTACTAAAGAATGGCAAAGTTAGTTTCTGCCCAGCCTTGATAAAATAGTTAGAATCACATTATAATATGCCTAGATGTGTGGGAGTGACTCATAATTGGCTTAGGTATTAATTACTGCACCATAGACAAAGTCGGAAGCGAGAAAGGGCTTAAAACGCATTTTTCTAGAACACATAATTCATCAAATGTGAACAACTACATGAGCTGTCCAACCATAATTAATTAGGAATTAGAACTTAATGGATTATGGTAATGAGGTTAATCAATCCCATTAGCATGCAAGAAAACAATGGGATAGTTTGAGGTTACCCGATTGAGAGATTTCTGCCTTAAGGGATGATTATGTGTCTCGCATTTAATGATGAATTGATGTGTTATCTCATGACATATATGGTGCCATGTAACTATTATCCTTAAATAATAGTTTTGTACCCTTACGTTATTGCTTCTTTAAAAGACCTTAGAGATGCCGAAGTAGTAATTTTTGTGTTACGCATTAATTATGCGGCATTTACAGTAACATGTTAAACTTAGGGTGACTTAAGATATGAGAATGTAATCCTTTGAAACCACCAAACGAAGGGTGGGGACGATGTGATTCTAGCCCCCTAAACCCGTACTTAAGGTCGGGAAGTTGACTTATCCCAAGGGATAAAGTCTAGATGCTAGTGACGACTAGTGTGGTATGAGCTCATAACCTAGAGATTTCTCAAAGGGAGAAAATTAGGGCGGCCCAGTTAAGTAAAGGTTCTTATGTCACCTAAGTAACCAAGTTATATGATTTATGCTCCATGTAACGAAGTTATATGCTTTATGTTCCATGTACCCAGTTATATGCTTTATGTCCTATGTACCCAGTTGCATGATTTACGTTCTATAATTCAAGTATATAGCTTATGTAACACAAGTGCCATGTTAAAAAGAATGGATTCTGAAATTGAGATTTTAGAAAACTCATAATTGAACCAATATATGTCCATGGTTTTATAAATAAACGAGAACCCTGGAGACGTAGATGATGACACATAGAATAGGAGGAAAACCTCCTGAGTTTCTTTAGCAAGAAAACTCACTCCCTCTATCTCTCTTTCCATTACGTCTTCAGATCGAGATGGCGACCTTCGTCCTATTCATTGACACGCGACATGGGAGATCCACCATGACCCAGAGCTTGGGTCATTTCATTTTGAGGGCTCTTGCACCATTCGTGTGTTCGCATTTCTTGGACGACCCTTCTCTCATCCAGTAGATAGCTACCTCTTTACCCCGACGTCTCCTTATGATGATGCGATGATTTTTGAGCATGCCCGTATGCCTGATGAGAGGATTCTACGGACTCACTCTGCCAGTTCTGGAAGGGTACCAGTACGTGCCCTCACTCAGGACTCGGAGGAGAATCCCTCAGGACTCCCCCACTCCACCGCATATGCCCATGGGTAGTGAGGAGACGGACTGACCGGAGACCCGTACCTGGTCCATGGCCTCGACGTAGGGAAATGTCCAGCCTTCCACCATGCCCGCTCCAGCCGAGCTTCATCATGGAGGACCTCGAGTGCCTACTCCGACGCACTTCGTCCATGGATTGGTTACGTCCGCCTTACCCATGGCATTAGCTTTAGGATAGAGGGTAGTCCTTAGTGCACGCACTACATGTAGAACGGATAAACCTTCTTTTGTATTGAGGTTATCCACTTTAGATGTTCTTGGGAGGGGGTGTTCCTTTTATGATTTCTGGTTCTGTGGTTTCTATTTACATGTATTTCTTGTTTTAGTTGTATTTGCATCATCTCATGTACTCGAAGAGTCCTCCGTAGGGTAGGCATATTATTATGATGAAGTATTTCAATGTGATGTTATATTTGATCTAGAGCCACTTCTATGTTTATATTTCCACACTTTATGATACCGAACCATAAGATACGCGCGGCTTTTACTTTAAGAAAAAAAAAAAGTGGCCCGTATGTTCTTTAAGTTATTTCTCTTTCTCATAAAAGAACCATGATAGTAAGTAATGACTGATATTTGACCTAAGTACTTACTAGTAGTATTGGGTCAGATGTTAGGTTGTTACATCTTTGATGTTTTAAATGATAATTCTATGTAGTGATTTGATGCTTATTAAGTATTTGACGTCATTGAATGATTTCCGGGCTTGCATGTTATAGTTGCTGTTACAAACAATGAGAATGCTTATGCATGAAATAATGAAATATTCTTCAAAAATTTACCCTTGTTGCTGGAAGAAACTATATTCCTAAAAGTGTAATTTGGAAAGGTTCTGGCTAGGAAAGACTTGGTATTTAAGCATGTCCATTTATGACCCACCTCTCTTTCCTGGAATCTCCCAGATGCATGATTACAGTTGGTATATATATTATTCCAAAATAAGACTATAAATGAGAAAATGTTATGAATGATTATGAATTGAGAATTGTATTATGATATAACATGCAAAGACTTAATGGTGACTTAAATTTATGAGGAAATGATCCTTTGGACCCATTGGACTATAGGTGGTGAAAAGGTGATTCTTGCCTCCTAAACCGTTCTCTCAAAAGGGTAGAGTTGGGATTTTAACTTATCAAAAGGGATAAGTATATGCTAGTGACGACTAGTAAGGTATGAGCTCATAACCTAGATTACTCCCAAAAGGGTGGAGTATAGGGTGACCCAGGAAAATGATGATGAAAGTAACTTTAAGTCACCTAAGAAACTAAGTAAATGCATTATGTGAATATGATGTTATGCTATGCATAGTATTTATGAGATGATGATGAGAAATATGATGTTCTGCTATGCATAGTATTATGAAATGATGATGAGGAATATGATGTGATTTTATGCATAACTATGTTATTATATATGAAAGGAAAAGTTCATTATAAACATGACATGCTAAGTTTATGATGCATTACAAGACGCATGATTAAAAGACGAACCTCGATAAGTATATTTTCGAACTTAATAAATCAATCTTATCATGCTCACTATTTCATAATGAAACTTTAGGTTCCTGGGACGATGATGATGACATAATGCATCATGAGGTGAGTACCCCTGAGATTCTTTTTATAAGTTTCTCACTTTCTCTATTTTTCTTTCCATCTCGTCTTTAGAAACAGAAGGAAGTGTTCGTGAATCACATTGAGGCTTTCACCTGGTAGTGAACTTGATCCTCTAGTTTCACTCGTATATTTCAGATATCTATCCCTATCCTTGGAGTGTTATTACTAGGTGCCATTAATGGATGTCCCTCCATCCATATATTATTTATGTTTTGTTAGATTGCCTACACCTAGTCTTATTCGTTGGTAGGCAAACTATCTATGTGTTATGTAATTATGGATGTTATATGATGGAGCCAATATGATGTGTTTTTCATGCTATATCCCACGTTATTCGCTTTATTTCGATTATTGTTCACGTTATGTGCGGCTCACGTTTTCAATTATGTTTAAAAAAAAAATGGCTCGTAATTTCACTAAGTATTTTCAAAGTATGATGAAAGAATTGAAGCAAAGAGTAAAGTCTAGTAATTAATCAGATACAACCTAGGTGTATTCGGTTAATTATTAGGGTGTTACAAATGCAAGTCCATTTCTTTATTTTAATACTCTAGGCATCTTAGAGTATTTACTTTAATTACATCTCAACTTTAAGGTTGAGATAGGTAGGCTTTGAGATTAGTTATTAAGTGATAACTTGGAAAGTAAATATGCTAAACAAGGAAATATAAACATGAATGCAAGTCCATTTCTTTATCTTGCTAGAGCTTATCTCAAGGCTTTAAAGGATAAAACTTTCAACCCTAAATCAATCTTAACCAAATGGAAATGCGTTTTAGAGCCTCTTGACACCATGGTCCTATGGACCCCATTTGTCTAGACTTATCATCAAACTCAAGGAGAAACTAACAAGGACAACCAAAAACCTTTTTATTTCCATCATTCTTTTTAAACCAAAGATGAAGCAAACCTTGAGCTCTAAAGGTCTACACGTGGTGGTCTTTACAACCAACACAAAGATCTCTCATCATCAAGCTATGGCTTCTCAATCATCTAACAACAACAAAACCAAAGAGGGAGAAAGAAAAGGAAAGATCAAAATTGAAAAAGAAGAAGAGTAAGAAAAGAAACAACTTAACTAAAAAATCATCCATTTCATGCATCATTAAATCTGAAAACATAAGAGGAAAAATAGAGAAAGAAAACTCAAAACAACTCTCTACTTAGTTGTATTTCTTGCTTGAAGAGAGAAACCTTTGATCTTGCAAGGGAATAGCTATGTGTTTAAGGGAAAGGCTTATGGTGTTTGTGTTTAGGAAATGAAGAAGGAGTAGAAGAAGAACTCAAAGAAAGGAACCTTGAAGCTTTGCACAAATGAGCAAAACATTACAAGCTTTCCTTGGTGTCTTATTTATAGAAGAATTGCAACACATGGAGGTGCCAATGGGGAAGGAGGCCGTCGGCCTTAAGGAGGAAAAAGAGAGAAAAATATCTCTTGCAAGGTATGGTCTTGGGCATGGTTCAAAGCATGGTGAAGTATGGCTCAAAGCATGGTCCAAGGTATGGCCTAAAGCATGGTTCTTTGTGTGGAAAATAAATCAACATGTGATGAATAATTTTTTGGGGGGGGAGTATGGCTTTGCCAAGGTAGCCAAGGGAGGAAGAAAATGTGTCATCTAATTGTGGTTTAGAGGTGTGTTTAGGTGTATCTTTGATTGGGTTTTTGATTAGAAGTTTATAAGTAAGTGTTTAGGTAAGGTAATGGGTAATTAAGGATATCAAGACATGATTAAGGAGTTGGTCTTGCTTCATTAGTGAAATAAAACTCATTTTATATAAAACAAAATCATTCATAAACACAATTCCTTGATTTAAGGAATTGGAGAGAGAAAATACTATTCAAGATTCCATGACATGGCATCTTGATTTTTAAGACAAAGATTAAGGTGTATCTAAGCAATCTTAGGTTTTAAGCAATCTTAATAAATTATTTTAATTCTAGATTAGTAATTAGAATTTACTAATCTTTAATTAGAGCCTAATATTGCTTAGGTTTTGCTAATTGCATCATTAGGCCTAAAATGCACTTAGCCGGGGCAAAATGGTAATTTTCAGCAAAAACCTTGGGGCTATCCAGGAGCTTAACAAGTTGCTACACATTGCTTCAAAACATCATTTAAAACCTTTGGGTGAAATCCAGGTTCAATCGGCACTTCATTCAGCGTTAATCACCACATGGGTGTTTTGGTAATTTCGTACATCGGAACTTAAAATGAGATTCTTCCTCTATTAATGCGCATAACACATATAATCCCCTATCATCATTAAAACGTCCCCTTGAGGTTGGTCGGACGGAATCTCATTTTCCAGGTAAAATGACCTCAGGAGCATTTGGTCATTTTACACGAAAAATCGAGGCGTTAAGTGTGATTTTAATAGAATTATTGATTTTTGTATTGATTTTGGAATAATTTGTAATTACACCCTTTGCGTTTGACTTATCTCTTTGAGTATGGTTTTATGCACAGGAGCTTTGGATTAAGTGTAAAATGCCAAGAATAAGGCTGGAAATTATTCGGAAGGAGCTTGGAACAAAAAGGAAGAAAAAGCCTGGAAGCTCACATTGGGTGCTAGCCTATCTCATTTAGCGTCGCAGAGTGGCAATCATTAATTTTTGGCCCTCATTGTTCTGGTGAGTGTTGCAATGCTAAAGCTAGGATTAGTTGCTATTATTCTCTCTCTACAATCTCTCTCTATCTTCTCTTCACACACCTTTTCTCTATTCTTCTTTTCTCCTAAGGATTCCATTAGTGAAGGTGCTTTATCTTGGAGATTGTGTCTAGGATTATTGCTATTATTTTTAGGTTCTTTGTTTTATCTTTATTGTTGTAATCCTTTGAAGATGGAGGAGTAGATTTCTTTACTAGTGTAAGGGTTTCCGAATGGATTGGGATAATGTTTGAGACCCTTTTGATATTAAATGCATTGGTTTTCTTAATGTTCTGAGTTTATCCTATAACTATTATGGTGATTGCTATAATCTTTATTGGAAGAACTAAATTGGCAATCATCATTTAGGGAACCCTTTGGGCATAAATTGATAGATCTATTGGTTTATGTTTGAGGGAGAACATTATAATTAACTTTCAATTGAAGGTTAGGCTATAGCAATTGGTTCATTAAATTAATGTGATTTCTAAATAAATTGAGATATCATTTATTAGTTCTTTTCATTGGTCAAATTCTAGAGGTCGATCAATCAATAGTATAATTGCCAGGAATTTATTACTAGTAGCCATCAATGAGTTTAGTATTTGGTCAATGATAATTAATTTTCAATCCTAGGAATACCTCGCACTAGTGCCTTCTTATCTGTCGCTACTATCTTGTTGCTATTATCTTTTAAGTTTAAATTGCTGAATTCTCAATCTTCAAAACCTGCAAGTTTTCCCCAACTAAGTGTTAAGCCTCCTTGAGAGACGATCTATGTTGTACCCTTTTACTACATTTTCTTGGTGCAATTTAGCATAAATTAATTTTTAATTTGAGGAGGTAAGCGACACCTCCATTCAAATTTTGGCATTGTTGTCTGGGAGGCATTAAAACTTAGTTGTTTATTTTTACTATTTTTATTTTATTCTATTCCAGATTTTATTTATTTACTATTTTTATTTTATTTTTTGTTGTTTATCTTATTCAATAAAAAAAAAAAAAAAATTGGTTGTTCCTTTGTATGGGTGTTTGCCTGAAATTTGATACCTTGTGACTTCTAAGATTGAGAGAACTTTAAGAAAAATCACACAGGCAAAGCATCAATAAGGGAACCATTTGAGCATTCTAATTCTTTGTTTAGTGTTTCAGTTGATACAACAAACATGGGAGATCGAACAGGACACTTAGGGAGCTCATTGCTCCTTATTTTACCTGCAACTTTGGCCATTACATAATCCAGGCTTAACAATGACTTTGAGTTCAAAGGGTACATGGTTCATGCTCTGCCTAAGTTCTATGGGTTGTCTAGAGAAGACCCACCACCATCTTAAGAAGTTCATATGGTGTGTTCTGCATGAGACCCAATGGGGTGGAGGTGGATGATGTTAACTGGAGCATTCCTATTCTCCCTAGAGGGTGCAATAGAAAATTGGTTCTTCAAACTTCCTGATGGGTTGTAAATAACTGGTCTAGAATGAAGATGCTTTTCTTAGAGGTATTTTCCAGCCTCCAGAGTGGCTTCTATCAAGAAAGAGATCTCAAAACCTACCAGACTCAATGAGACTCTACATGAATATTGGAAGCACTTCAAGCTCCTTTGTGCAAGCTGCCCAATCATCATACTTCCAGAACAACTCCTCCTTCAATACTTTTATGAGGGGTTGTGCCCCTGATAGAGTATGATAGATGCTGCCAGTGGAGGCTGAACGACCGAATTTTTAGTACTGTTGTGATAAAATGATTAATTGTAAATAATCTATAGGGATTTTAAAAATTTCAACGGACACATTTATGATCACAATAATATGAGGAGTTTGTAAAAAAAATGCTAATAATTTAATATTATTAAAAATCAATATAATAATATTTTTAATCGAGGATATAAAGAAGACCCTATAAATGGTACATGAACACAGATAAAAATAAGGATAAGGTTAAGTACATATTTGTAACTCGGTAAAGTTTCTTTTATGTCAATTGGGTACCGAAATGGTAATGACTGGTACAGAAACATTGAAACTAGTTTAAATAATGAATATTATCAGGTCTTAAATAATTGTTACTCCGAACAATCAAATAAATATAGACATTTTCAATATAGATACAAGAAAAATCGATTCTTAAATAATTATACTTACCCTTTTTTCTACTTATTCTCCAAGTAAGTGATTTATATATAAATCAAAATGAAAATGTCTTATTCTTCTTCCTAGTAGCAACCTTCATGTCCCCTTCTTTCTCTCTTCACCATCTTCAAGTTTTCCTTTTTGAAACTCCATGAAACCTTCAAGTTCTTGAAGGATATACCTAGATTAATCCTTAAACTAGTTTAAGAACATTTCTTCTACATCAAACTTAAGCCAAAACATTGTTTTCCCTTCAAATCTGTCCAAATAGCAGCATATATAGTGGCTGGAAAATGGGTTTCAAGCTTTAGTTATAGGAGGAAAAGCTAAAGAAAAGTTTAGCAAATGTCTTGGAAGAAAGGTAGGAAAGATTCTATGTCTATTACTTGTGATTGTTTGGCTATTTTTGCTAGATAAACTCTTAAAATATGTTTAAAATTTATGTTTGTGAAATCTGGAATTATTTCAAGATGCATATGTATATGAACTTGATAGATGTAAAAGGATGAAATAGATAAGTGTCTTGTGTATAGATTGAATGCATGGAAGAGATTTACTAAGTAAATGAAGAGATTTTTGGTCCTTTAAAAAGATTGAGGTATCTGGAAATTTTACCAGGATATCAGAGAAATAGTTTTGTAAAATCTGAAAGATTGGTATTTTGAAGTATGATGCTAAAGTTTCGTGAAAAGGATGAGATTTTGATCTATAGAAGAAAAACTCTGAAATCTAAGTAATACACTTGGTTTAAATTCCTAAAGTTTTAAGAATTATAAAGTAAGGAGTCCTATAAGTTTCTGCTATGAATAAATCTCATAAAAGTTTAGCAAACTTTGCATAAATCCCTAACAATTTAGCAGATTTTATAGAAACTTCTCATAACAATTTAGTAGATTTTATGGAATTCTCGTAACACTTTAGCTATTTTCTTTCAGCAAAATCTCATAAAAAGTTTAGTAGATTTTATTGAGAAATCTCATAAAAATTAAAGAGAGATTTAAATAGGATATCTCATAAGACTTTAGGAGATTTTGAACAAAAAATCTTATAAGAATTCAAAAGATTTTGAACAGTAATATCTCATAAGAAATTCAAGAGATTTTCAAGAGAAAAGTCTCAGGAATTCAGGAGACTTAACAGAGAAAATCTCATAAGATTTAAGGAGATTTCAAGGAAATCTCAAAGCACAAGCATGAGAAGAACTAATAAGAAGATTTTCTTGAGAATCATAAGATTTCCTAAACAAATATTAAAGATCCTTATCAAAAGAGAAAACTTAAGAAATAAACCTTATGCAATGTAAATTGCTTAGTGGTTAGCTCATAGATTCACTTGGTAGTAGTAGACGTGTTACGCCCTTAGAACTATATTAGGTTGTAATTCGCGAACGTGACATCGTTACGAGGAAAGGGATGTACTGAGAATAGCAAGGCTATTAAGATGAGATGTAGTAGACGTACTCCATCTAGTGAACAGGTTGTAATGCGACGACGTTACATTGTTGATAGTACGATTCACAGAGAAGTATACAGAAGAGTCCTCTGAGCTTACCTTTAAGTTTAAAATTATCTAATAAAATTAAGTCACAAGAAATAATGATACAACCAGACTAAGTATTATATAAACAACCAAACACCGATTAATTACTTAATGGATCCTATGAGTTCTATTCTCAAGCCAAAAGTTACTAATAAGATTATGTCAAAGAAGTAATGAAACAAAGAAACTAATTACTATATAAACAACCAAAAGTTGATTAATTATTTATGAATCCTATGATCCTTTTATTCTCAAGCATAAGTGTACTCATAATACTCTATTTAATGAGTAAAGGAGTAAGCAAGCTAGTTGTTTAAAATCGAAGATACTGTAATTATTTTAATACTATGTCATAATCACCGTGTAGTAGACTACTATTTTTCCTCCTTGGAATCTTTATTTTCATTCCTATTGTTATCATTTTTTACATAGATTGCTATAATGGTGATTATTTTGTGGAAATTCTTAGTTGGTATTGGCATCAAGTCTAGAGCTGTTGATGAACCAATGATAGAGAATTTAGTCAGTCTTTTTATTTTCTTTTAATGAGTTTTTGAGTAGTACCCTACCTGAGACTAGAGTTCCTGTTGAACCAAGGTAAAGGTTGACATAGCTATGTATATGATTGCTTTGCCATTGTATAATACAATTATATTGTATTGCTATTTTATTACGGCCTAGAATTTATGTTCAAACTTAGCGCAGAGGAAACGGTTTATGTTTGTCTCAAAGAGGCTCATATTTAAATACTATATATACACATCTAAGGTCAAGTAAAGTTAACAAGTAATAACTACTCACTATAAGGTTATGGCTTAAGCATAGCTTTATGGTGTGAAGGGTGTTATAGAGGCTTATGCCTTAATTGAGAACATGGCTACAAATTTTCAGTAATTTAGTTCCAAGGTAGCCACAAATACCAGAGGCCTTCATGTGGTGAGCTAGCTAGAGAACCTAGTGTTGACCTAGACTTTACAGCAAATTTTTGGCCTTATGCAGCAATTAATGGTGGGCCAGGTAGCAACTCCAGTGGTCCCTGAGATCTGTGGCATATATACTTCAAATGACTATCATATGACATTTGCCTAGCTTTGCAAGATGACTCAGCCATGGGGTAGCAGCAATAAGCCCTTTCCAGAATCAACCCAGAGCAAGGCAAGCCAATTTCCATTTGGTAACACTTATAACCCAAATTGGAAAAATCACCCCAATCTGAAGTGGGAAACAACTCTCATCCACAAGGCCAACCTTCTTAGCATAAATACTTGGTACCTCATCAGAGGCAACTAGCCCCTCCTTGCACCTCCTTCCTCAAACCCTACTATGACTGAGATGATGAAGATAATGATGGAGCAAATGCAGGAAATAAGAAAAGAAAATGCTTAGCTGAGAGAGGAGATGGCCTAGTTGAAAAATAATCAAAGCCAGAGTCCTAGCTGGCTAGTTACCTTCTCAGACCATGCCCAATCCAAGGGGAAATGTTTGTGCAATCAACCTTAGGTCTAGGAAGAAAATTCTAGAGGTGACTAGGCCCGCATAGGAAGAAAAGGAAGTTGAAGACGAGCTGACAAGCATTCTGAGAGTGCTGCAATGCTCAACAGTGTCTGAGCACCCCACGAAAGCATTAGATGGAAGAATGGCACTAGAGCACCTCTTGGGTGAGCATGGAGTGCTCAAACAGCGCAACAGGCATTCCAGAGAACCCACAAACACTCCCGACCCCATTTCACTGCCATTTCCATAGAGGTTGCAACCCAGGAAAGTTACTATAGCATATTTGGATACACACTGGAAACCTTTCAAGAAAGTGCAAGTAAACATACCTCTATTGAATGTAATCAAGCAAATTCCCAAGTATGCAAAATTCTTGAAAGATCTATGGTCCAATGGAAGGAAGATCAAGGGCAGGAGGGAGGATAAGGTGATTATGGGGTAAATTCTTCCTCCATTGTTAAGCCAAGCAACCTGTCAAACAAGTTCAAGGATCCAAGCATATTCTATGTCCTTTGCACCATTGGGAATGTGCACATCACAAGAACCCTAGCTGATCTTGGAGCTGGCATTGATATTATGTCTAAATCTCTACCAATCCTTGCATTTGGGAGAGCTCAAGCCTACCGGGTTACAAATTCAACTAGCCAACTACAGCATCATAAGACTAGAGGGATTATTGGAAGATGTTTTGGTATAGGTAAATGATTTAATATTCCCTAGTGGTTTCTATGTGCTTGAAATGGAAAATGACACTAATGCCAGCCACCATACATTAATCTTGAGTAGACTATTTTGAAAACTGCTAGAACCATGATTAATGTTTATGTTGCACTTTATCCATGGAGTGCGGGGACATGAAGGTCCAATTTAATTTATCTGATGCTATGAAACATCCCTATGAGGAACACTCCATGTTTTGCATTGATGTCATTGATTTTTTAGCGCTAATGCTTATGGTAATTTGCTTTGTAAAGATTTAGATATCCCTTTCTCTACTTTTCTTCTTCCATGGGACATGATGCACCCTTATTTTAGAATGTCCCAATTTTTTAGATCCAGGCACACCATCTAGGCGGCTTACCAGCGCCAGGTGCTCCAAGACTAGACCATGTTGGAAAGGATGCCCTGGAAAAGGGAGAATTTTGCTACATGAGCCCTGGGCAACACTGATGACTGGAAAGTCAAGATCTAGATGGAAGGGACCATTCTTGGTCACTTGTGTGCAACCTAGGGGTGCAATTGAGTTGGGAACCCTAGGACCAAGATTCAATGTGACATTTGTGATGCCCCGATTTTCCGTTCATGTACAAATGACCAAAATGCCCTGAGGTCATTTTTACCGTAATTCGAGGGTAGCCAACCCCAGTCCTTGAATAGGTCAACTCAATGTTTGAAGGGGATTATATCTGCAATGTTTGATATCCAAGGTGAAAATCTCGTTTTCCAACTTTTGGCTCAAAATGACCAAAATACCCTTGCCGTTTCCGCGGGGTAAGGGTGCCTTTTGAGCCCGTAACTTTTTCAGGAAGTTTGAATGATGTTTATGTGTGGTTTGTGATGGTTAGTCAGACCCAGGAGGTCAATAGTTTTAGTACAAAATTATCATTTTGCCCCTAGAAGTGTATAGTGAGCCTAATGACGTAATTAATCAAACCTAAGCAATATTAGGCTCTAATCGAAGATTAATTTATTTCTAATTAATCTAGAGTCAAAATAATTTATTAAGGTTAATTAGAACCTAAGATTGCTTGGTTAAACTCTAATCACATTCTTTGATTCAAGATTCCTAGTCATGGAATCTTGAATAGTGATTCTCTAATTCCTTAAATCAAGGAATTGTGTCTATGATTTAATTTGACTAGAAAATGGTTTTAATTTGTTAATCTAACAAGACCACTCCCTAAATCAAGTCTTGACAACCTTAATTAACTATTACCTCACCTAAACACTTTCTTGCAAACTCCTAATCAAAACCTTAATCAAAGAAACACCTAAACACATCATTAAACCACAATTACATGAACAATTCTTCCTTTCCCTTGGCTGATATGGCCAAATTATGCCCCTCAAATTGTGTCACATGTTAATTTTGTTTCACTCAAAGCCCATGCCTTAAGCCATACCTAAACCCATACCTCACCATACCTTGCCCATGCTCTCCACCATACCAATCAAAGAGATATTTCTTCTCTTTTTTCTCAAAGTGACCGGCCACTCCTTCCTCCTCAGGCCATCCATAAGCTTTCATTTCTCTATAAATATGCAAGCTTGGAAGCCCTTTGAATCCTTTACACACATTGCAAACTTTGAGCTCTCTTCCTCAAAGATCAAAGAAGCCCTTTTCCTTCCTCATTCTCCTAAACACAACTCTCTTCTCTTTCCTCTCTGGCCGAAACTTCCTCTTCAAGCTCTAAGGAAGATTTTCTTTCCTTCTCATCTCAAAGGATCAAGCTTTCTTTCATCCCATTCAAGACTTCATTAGGTAGGGGTTTATTTTCCAAGTTTTGTTTGCTTTCTTTAAGGAAGAGTTCTAGTTTTCTCTTGGGTTTTCAAAGCTCTTCTTTTTCCTCTTTCATTTTGGCCTTGGAGCCTTTGATGAGAAAACTTTGGCTTGATGATGAGGTTTCAAGATAATGGTCTTGTGATGCCATGTGAGAAACCTCTAAAGCTTGAAAACTTGGTCTTGGACCATATATGACTTCAATTTTCCTTTCCTTTTCCTTCTCAAGATTTCGATTTTTATTCCTTTCTTTATACAAAGTTTGATAAAAAAATGTTGAGTAGATCACTAAAAGTTTGGTTAAGAAAATTAATCATATGTTTTCAAAGAGCTCTAAGCTTACCCTTGCCAACCTTAAAGTTGGTTAGCCGTTCTAAGAGTTTACTTAGATTGAAGCCCATGAGCAATAAAATGAAGAATATGAGTAGTTCTTTTATGTTTACTTTGATAAAGTGTTGATGTTGCTCTTAGTCCATTTCTTGAGCTTGATGATGAAGTTCAAACCAAAGACTTCTTTGAAGACTTGGTGCTAAGAACTCTAAAGCTCACATTATGTTGTTAAGATACATATTGGGTTAAGGTTGTAATGTTCCTCTAAAGTCTTGTAAGAGCTCTAGTTAAGATAAAATAAGTTGCATTCATGTTTAAGTTTATGCCTTGCATACCATGTTTATTTTCAATATCATCACTAAGCTCTCAAGAACAAATAAATGAATTGTAATTCATGTTTATATTTCAAGTCATCACTTAATCTTTAAGATAAAATGAGATTGCATTTCATATTTATTTTATGCTCTCACTTTACCTTATAATGAAGAGTAAAATAAAGAGCATAGCATGTTTATGTTTATGTCATCACCTAAATACTCTAGAGCTCAAAGACTTGCCCTAGTATCTTCATATGGAGATTGTAAACATGACAAGTGGATGTGTTTTAGTTTTGATACAATGATGGTTTTGATTTTGTAAAAATACTAGAAAGATGTTTTATGAGGTCTTAAGGTGTTCAAGAAGCTTGGAATGTGTTAAAAATCATGTTTTCTCAAAGTCCAGGTTCTGGTAATTGATTACCAGCTTATGTAATCGATTACTAGAAAATGTAATCGATTACCGAGGCTGTTCTTCATGCCCAAAACGGTCTTAAATCCTGTAATCGATTACCTGTTGTGTAATCGATTACTTGATGTTCTTCATTTTCCAAACAGTTTTAGCCCTATGTAATCGATTACCAACCTATGTAATCGATTACTGATGTTCCTTGAACCTAGAACAAAATTTAGGTTCTGGTAATTGATTACCAGGCCCATGTAATCGATTACCATATCACCCTTTTTGCTCCTGAAATTGTCCCAAGAGAAAAACTAGCAACTTATATGCACTTATAACATGAATTTATGTGATTATGTGTGATGTACATTTTCAATTTTTGCCTTGTTCCATTGGCCACTGTATTAATTCGTTTTATGGAGTTAAGATGCGTAATATTGTGTTTGAGTGAAGCAAGAAGTTAGAAAAGAATAAGTAACTAGAAAGGACTTAAAATGAGAATTCTAGAACGCTTAGACACAAAAATTGTAAATTCTGTTCCAGCATAATTGAAATTAAGGAATTGAATATAGAGCCTTAGATGAAGACAGAACTTAGAAAGGGTCAAAGACATAGATTCTAGAACCCGAATCGAATTATACTATCTTGCTTAATTTATGCAATAATGTTTGGAAGAGTTAGTGAGCATAAACGTTAGAGAAAATCATAAGAAACAATCCCCTAGGTGTATCATGATCCATAATGGGCATTAGAATAATTAGAGCAGGAAGGTTAAGACCGTAAGGGTCAAAGCATAAGACATCGCAAGACAGGAGATATAACGAGAGTAAGTGACCGAGTGGATGAGTTTATTTATTGTTATACCGAAGTATTAATGTTATGTGCATAAGATTACGTGAACTTATGACGTAATTGATGTGATGATACGACATGCCATGATTGAGATGCATATTGATATAAGATGATGAAATACATGAATATGTTTGTATGGCTTTCAAGGATTTGATTGATTAGGATATTGAATGAGATGGCATTGGTTGAATGAGTTATGTGGCATGACTCAAATTTGAGGACTTGGTATACAGCCATTTGCTTTGAATTTCCATCAAATTTGAGGGACTTAAAAGAAGTTTTGAAAAGAAAGATGTTAAATGTGACATGCCAGATGCATTTCTCCTTACGGTGAGGAGAAAGTAAATCCATGAGGAATATGGACACCAAGCCATACCGAAGCGGACAAAGTCACTGGTCTTAACCAAGTTGATGCGTTTCGATACGAGACGTATTTCTCCTGACGGTGAAGAGAAGGTAAAACCATGAGGGCATCGACATTAGCTTGCCAAAGCGAACAAAATCACTTGGCTTAAAGTTGATGCGTTTCGAAGAAGGAAAAAGTCCCATGATGGGTGATCCTTAGGCCCCCTACTCATGCTCTGGAGTCGGGATTATTGTGATTATATTACGCTTATCAAGAGGATAAGTAAGAACTAGTGAGGACTAGTTGAGGTATGAGCTCATAGCCTAGTTTTAGGGGTGTGGTTACTATTTTTGATATCTTGATGTCACAAGTTTGAGAAGAACGAGGAAAAGATGTGAAGCATCTTGCTTATGAAAGAGAAAGGTTTTCATGAGGAGTACATGCCACTTATATGATGATTAATTATTTGATGACATGTACTATTGGTTTGTTCGCATAAGTATTGCCATGCATTCATGTTTCGCTATGCTACATACATGCATTAAGATTCATCATAAAAGACATGGACCTTGGATAATTACTCTTATGAAACCTCAAAATGAACCTTTGCATGTTAAATCTTTTCATAATAAACCCAAGGTTCTTGGAGACGTAAATGATGACATTAGTATAGGAGGATTCCCTACTAAGATTCTTTAGAAAGATTCTCACCCCTCTACTTCTTTTCCTGTTACGTCTTCAGATTCCGATGGCGTTGTTCATGATCTTCGTTGATACGTTGATTTGGGAGGTGCACTATGACCCAGAAGCAGCGTTAGCGTCGTATTTTTGCATACATGGGATGCCCGTTACGCATCCAGTTTCCAAGCTTTCACTTCACTCCGACCTCATCCTATGGCAACGATCTGATCTTCAAGAGGACTTGACCCCACGATGAGAGACTCGTTTGCCCGCCCTTTGGGCTCACTCCGAGGAGCTCGCCTAGTCATTGGGTACATGCCATCGAGGGATGAGGATGAGCGTCACCAGTAGTTTTCGAGGGTAGCTAGGGTTTGATCTTTTGGGGCTCCCTTGTACTTGTTGTTATGTTTACTTTCTGCTTTATGTTTCATGTATTAAGCACCTGCCCATTCTTATGAAGGTATGACTTTATGTTTCTATCTTTCAATTGATGTATCAAACTATGTTTCTAATATATTATGGCATTTGCTTTTATGGATGGATGTGTTCTTTATTGCTTTCAATTGTATGTTTAATTTCTCTATCACTTTAAGTATCGCTCATAATAGTATACGACGGCTCACATTTTGGTTTACGTGTTTCAAAAAAAAAAATTATCGTATTTTTCGTAAGTAGTTTTACAAATGAATTTAAAAGGAAGTAATACCTAATAATTAATCTTAATACGTCCTAGGCATGTTGGGTTAAATATTAGGGTGTTACAACATTGATGAGTACGGTTAAAGCACCTATATGAAGTCCCTAAGGATTTGAGGGCTCAGATGGCCTATCTATGGGTCGAAGCTGCACACCTTCCATGTGGTCTTAACGTTCAACTTATGAATGTTAAAGTAAAGTGTTGGGTGGAAGACAACCTACTGAAAGTTTTTTTTCACCTTCTCTTTTATTTTTTATGCACTTTATTTATTTTAATTTCAGTTTTGAGTCTTGCATCATATTTACTTTTTTGTGTCTTACACCATCCTTTTGGTACCTTAGAGGTTACATGCATAGGCTAACACCACATGCACTTTATTGACTTGCTTGGCATTGACAATTTTCTTTTATTACATGGTTAATGTATTCATTATGTTGTTTGGATTGAGTACATGTATTTTCACCTATGAGATTTTGAGCCTTTTGATTGGATTATCATCTGCCATACTTCTTTGTTCATGTATGTTTCCCTCTTTGGATTTGTATTCTAGAACTTGCTTAGGGTCTTGTTTGAAAATATGTTTTTCATGTGCATGCTTGAATATGATTGAGGCATTTTTCTTGTTTTTAGCCACTTGCCCATATAGCCACCCTTTACATGTGACCATTATTTAGCCCCTTTGAGCCTTATTACCCATTCTTTTGTTTTAGCACATCCTTGGCCAAAAGTGAAAACCATGAAATATCCTAACCTTTTAAGCTTAGGAGACCATTTGTGCTTTTTTTATATGTGCTTGAGCATAAGTGTAGGAAAAAGCATGAGGACATGCCCCAATTTAAGTGTGAGAGGAACAATGTGTACAAAAATAAATTCAGCAAGTGGCATAAAAAAAAAAAGTGCCCTAAGTGAAACGCATAATCCTAACCCTAACACTCACAAAACATAAAAAAATCTCACCTACTCCCCATAATGTCGTGGCCAAATAGCCCCATTTCCCCTTCATATTTTGATTTCTCAAACACTCTCATTTCTTTCCACCAATTTTTTTGGCCAATACTTGTGTAAAAAAAATACTCTTATTATCTCCATCCTAAGCTTTCTTCTTCCCTTTTAAGAACCACCATTGTTACTCCATATCCAAGATCCAAACCTCAAACAAACACACTACCACCATAGATCAACCCCAAAACACATAAGTTTTCATCCATATACACAAGAACGTCACAAAAATCCTTCCCCTTATTTTCTTTTCCTTTGGCTTAAACATACCTTCCTTCAAGAGAAGATTT
The DNA here is from genome assembly GCA_030441495.1 of Dalbergia oliveri. Taxonomy (NCBI): domain Eukaryota; kingdom Viridiplantae; phylum Streptophyta; class Magnoliopsida; order Fabales; family Fabaceae; genus Dalbergia; species Dalbergia oliveri. Next base: position 3,895,609 of record JAMLFY010000020.1, read on the forward strand.
TTCTTCTCTTTCCTTGTAAAGGACCAAGCATTTTAATTTTCAACTAAAAAGCATAGTTGTTAGGGATTTTATTTTATGTTCTTTTTCTCATTTTTCTCTTTTCTTTTTGGTTTTTGGTGTTTGTTGTGATCAAGACTATGACTTGATGATGATAGTTATGAGACCATCATGTTTATTGTAACGCCCAACTTTTACTTGTAATTTTTACTGTCATTAGGAATTACCGAATTACCGTAGGTAAATATTATATAAAATTTGAGACCAAACAATCCTTAATAAAGGAATATAACATTAGAAGAGAAGTTAGGAGCAATTCGTGCAAGTATTGCAAACCTCAATTTTCTGTACATGTAAAATGACCAAAATGCCCTGAGGTTATTTTACTCAGAAAATGAGGATCGTGGGCCCCATCCATCCTCAAGGGGATGTTTTGATAATAATAAGGGATTGTTTGTGTTATGTGTGTTAATAGAGGAGAAGAATCATAATTTTGAGCTCTGACGCGCGAAATGACCAAAACGCCCCGCCTTTTAACCCTGATTGCGTGCCGACTAAGCCCGAACCTCACTAAAATGTTTTAAAAGGTGTTTTTAAGCCATGATTAACCATTGGTTAAGCTGGGTGGTCTAGGCAATTTTTAAGTAAAATGACCGTTTTGCCCCCTCTTTGTCAAGTTTTACAAATTTTGAGATTTTTGATTCGTCTAGCAAAACATAAGCAATATTAGGCTCAAATTAAAGCTTATTAAATTCTAATTCTTAATATAAATTCAAAATTATTTATTTAAATTGATTAGAACCTAAAATTGCTTAAAAACACCCAAAGTTGCTTACTAATTCACCTAAGCCTTTAACCGTAAATTCTAAATTGCATGAATACCTTGCCTACACCTAAATAATACATGGAACACACAAAACCCTCTTCCATGAGGCTGTAATGCACGAAATAATTCAGCCATAATCATTAGAATTATTGCAAGATAATGCACTAAAACAAAATGCCAAAAAATTCCCTAAAACATGGCATAAAACATGCCTTAAACAAGAAATGATTTTCCTCCCTTTGTTCCCCATGAAAAATCCGAAAATTATGCCTCCTCCTCTTGTCATACATGAGCTTGAATTCCTCTATAAATATGCTTACTTGAGGAGCCTTGGAAGCCTTGCTCATAACTTACACAAATTCTAGTTTTAGGAGCACCAAAAGCTTTCTTTCTTCCTCCTCCTTGGCCGAAATTTCTCTCCCATTTCTCAAGAGATTTTCTTTCATTTCACTCAAGGAAACCAAGTCTATTCCTTTCCTTCAAATCAAATTAGGTAGGGAGTTGTTTTTAAGTTTATTTCTATGCTTTGCTAAGTGTTGTTCTTGGTTCAAAATGATGATTTCATGGATTTTCTCTAGTTTTTCCATTTGGTTTTCTTCTTCCTTTTCTTGAACAATTTGGCCATATGGCCTAGGTGGGACTAAGATGATGGCTTGATGATGAGGACCTTGAGGGTGGGTTGTGAATCCATCACAAGTTAGGCCTCTAAAGCTTGAAAGTTCCACTTGATGCAAAACTTTAAAGAATAATATTTTTATGATGTTTTTATGATCTTGAGTTTAGAACTTGAAAGATGTATTTCTCACTTTGTCTTGCTAAGATATATATATTGGATTGAATTTGTATTTCTATAAAGTCTTGAAGGAGCTCTAGTAAAGAAATCAAATGAACTTGCATCCATGTTTAAGTTTATGCCTTGCATAATCATGTTTACTTTCTATGTCATCACTAAAATTTCAAGAATGAATAAATGGACTTGCATACTCATGTTTAAATTTCCAAGTTTGCATTTCATGTTTATATTTCATGTTGTCACTTAATCTCTAAAGATAATAAAGAAGTTGCATCTCATATTTATTTTATGTTCTCACTTTATTTTATAATGGCTAAAAGAATCAACGCATGACATGTTTATTTTTATGTCATCACCTAAAGATCCTAGAGCTCAAAGACTTGCCCAAGTATCACAAGCAAAGTTGGAACCATGATAATAAAAACTCTAAAGCTTTCTTGAGATTATTGGAGTCAAATAATTCATTCTTTAAGAAGTCTTGGGTTTGGAGCTTAATAAGAATTCTCTTCTCCACTCCGGTCCTATGCGGTACCGCTTCAGTTTCTTAAGATTCTCTCCCTCCATTGGTCCATGCGGACTACCGCGTTCAGTTTCTTGCATCATGTTTATATTTCCAAGTTATCACCTTATAAAGACAAGATTAAAATGGGTTGCATAGCATGTTTATAATTCTAGCTATCACTAAATCTCTAAAGCTCAAGACTTGCTCCTTTTATCTTAAGAAAATTCTAATCATGAACATTCTTTCAATGTATAAATCGGCCTCATGATTACGGAGGCTAAAGTCTTATAATTTCTTTAAAGTTTAACAAAAAGAATTAGTTACTAAAGGAGTTTTGAAGCTTTGCAAAAATTATACGGGAAACTAGTACTTTATGTATACTTGAAATGTGGTTTTATGCAATTATATGAGGTTCATGATTCGGCTACCTATCTGAGTTTAGTACTATTGTATGATGATGGTTTAATATGTTCAAAGTTGTGATGATTATGATTTATTGCTAAGAGAACGATTCTATGCATGTTAGAAATAAAACTAGCTTCCCAAAAAGTAAAAGCAAGATTTCTAGAACTCTAGAGAATGAAATTTGTGGGTTCTATCCAGAACCTTTAGCAGCCCTAAGAACCAAGTACTATTGTGTTTATATAAGGGAGAATGATTCATAATTGGTTTAGTAATTGATTTTAGCACTATAGGGAAAGCGAATAAGAAAGGGTTAAAAATGCAACTTCTAGCACACCGTGAAGCCTTAAATATAACTTGCTGCCTATGTTGTCCCATATAGTTTAATAATGTTCTTAAGGCTTATAATTAATGGTAATGATGATAATGAATCCTTTAGATGCATGATTAATTAGTGTGATAATTGAGATTACCCGATTCTAAAGTTTCGGATGTTTAAGACAGTTTTCGGTAAGAATTTATGATGATAGTTCTTTGAAGTTTGAAATGATAAGTCTATGAAGTGATTTGATGCTTATTAAGTATTTGATATCATTGAATGATTCCGGGCTTGCATGTTATAGTTACTGTTGCAAACAATGAGAATGAAATAATGAAATATTCTTTGTTATTTAAAAATTTACCCTTGTTGCCTGGAAAAGTATATTACTAAAAGTGTAATTTGGAAAGGTTCTAGCTAGGAAAGACTTGGCATTTAAGCGTGTCCATTTGTGACCATCTTTCCTGGGAATCTTCAGATGCATGATTCCAGTTGGTATATATATTATTCCAATAAGACTATAAACGAGAAAATGTTATAAATGATTATGAATTGAGAATTGTATTATGATATAACATTCAAAGACTTAAAGGTGACTCAAAATATATGAGGAAATGACCTTTGGACCCATCAGACTATAGGTGGTAAAAAGGTGATCCTAGAAAATGATCCTTTGGACCCGTCAAACTATAGGCGGTGAAAGGTGATTCTTGCCCTAGTCCGTTCTCTCAAAAGGGTAGAGATGAAATTTTTACTTATTAAAAGGGATAAGTATGTGCTGGTGACGACTAGCAAGGTATGAGCTCATAACCTAGATTACTCCCAAAAGGGTGGAGATATGGTGGTCCCAAGGAAAATAATGATGATGATGACAAGATTTTAAGTCACCTAGGACACTAAAGGAATGAAATATGTGCACCATATCTTGTGCATAGCTATTATGGTATGATGTTCTTCTGCATAGCATTTTATGAGATGATGATGAGAAATATGATGTTCTTCTATGCAAGTTATTATGATATGAAGATAAGGAATATGATGTGTTGATGAAATGAAAAGTTCATTATAAACATGACATGCTAAGTTTATGATGCATTATAAGACGCATGATTAAAACCGACGAACCACGGTAAAATATATTTTCGAACTTAATAAATCAATGTTAGCATGCTCACTATTTCATAATAACCCCGAGGTTCCTGTGTAACACCCTAAAATTTAATTAAAAATTAATTTGAGCTTTATTAATCGTAATTTCAAAAATATAATAGTTTAGCAATTATGAGGCGGCCCAACGGACCTGTTAAAAAAAAAATTTTTGAACAATAGTAACCTTGTGGGCCCCACGGGCGCGCTGAAAACCTAGATTTCGAGCCTTGAGGTGCCTGAAATTAGGGAAACATGGGAATGAGGTTAGGAATATCTGGAATGATAATTTTATACTTCAAATTAATTTTCGGGTAATATTGGTTTAATCGGTACGGTTTTACCCGTTCAAGATTTTCTGTTAGTTCTTACACCAAATGAAACTGCAGAGCAAGTTGCCACCTAAGGAGGATAAGTGTGTGGCTTGAGATGTGCCACACAATTACACCTTTATGACTAACCAATAGGAATTGCACAAAATTACAATAATTATCTTCAAAGAAAACATTTTGGACTTGAAAATTCTATGTATTTTGCCCTAAACTCAAAATATCAACATCTTATCATTTTCCTTCATCACAATTTCGGCCAGACCTCTCTAAGAACACTTCCTTCATTGTTCTTCCGCTCAAACTCCATTAACAAGCTTCAAGTTTGCAAAACCCTAGCTCAAAGTCACTAAAACCACAAACTCTCTTCACTAAACTTGTTCTACACCTCAATCCTACAAATCTAACCGAACAAAATTTTCATTCCTCATCAAAACCTTGTCTTGTGCCCCACACCTCACTGATATCAGAGGGGTTTGAAGTTGGATTGGGAGCTTGGGAGGAAAAGGAATCAAGCTTGGTTGATCTTGAAGCTAAGGAGCCAATAGGTCACTCAAAGTAGGGTTTTCTGCCTTTCTTGTGAAATTTTTCAATTCTGTTTTAGCTTGCCCTAATTCCGAAAATTTTGATGATATTGATAATTAACATATTGATATTGATGTATGAATTTTTGTGTTATGTTTGGATGGTTTTAAAATGGATTTTCTCTCAAGTGAAATTGGAACTAGGTTGCTGGACTTGATTCCTGTTCTGTAATCAGAACTCTTCACGAATTTTCTGAAATTTTGTGGGTGGTTTTATGAGCCATGAAAATTATATGTTGGAGTTAACATCTTAAAATATTTACATAAATTTTCTTGGATGTTGATTTTAATGTTTACTATCTCAAAAAAATCAGAAACCGAAATGAGACTGATGCTGCTGAAATGTTGAAACTGAAGCACTAAAGTTGCCCGATTTTATTATCATAGAAAATGATTGAATTAGCCCTTGAAAATTTTAACGAAGTTAATAACATGTTGAAGTATAATTGTAAATTTTCTTGTACATTGGTTCCATCAATTTCTAGGGTTAAAAATTAAGGAACCCGAATTGGTGAATTGGTGGCCCCTGACCACTAGATTTGTATATTTTACTGAAGTAGCTATAGAGCTCTGTTTGTCCTGAAATTTTTACAGGTTATCCTAGACACATTAAAGTATCATACAAAATTTTCGTGGCTCTTGGGATAGTCGTTTGATATGGCAATTAAATGTTGTAGAAAACAAAATTCTGCCAAGGTGCCTGGAATGTGAGAATGGCTGGAAATTTATGATAGTTTGATATCTATTCCAAGTCTATGATATATGAATGCATGATAGTGACTTTAAAGTTTGGTTTATGAGAAATGAATGAAGTCACTTGTGATTGACGGTATATATATGTTTGAGACATTATGAAATTCAAAACTATGCTAATGTATATAGTAAGGTGAGCTTGAGGATGATGTATGTACCAAGTGAAGAATAGGTCCCCTTTAGTGTGTAAAGGGCACGGGAAAGGTCCCCTTTAGTGTGTAAAGGGCATGGGAGAGGTCCCTGAAATGTGTAAAGGGCACAGAGAGGTCCCCTTTAGTCCAAAAAGGGTACGAAAAGTCCCCTTCGATGTCCGAGGGCACGCAAAGTTGAAAATGAATTATTATGATATTGAGTAGTATGACGTAGCTATGCTTGAGTGATTGAGTATTAAAATAAACCCACTTCGGAAGAATGACTTTTGAACTTAAAAATGAACCTTTGATATATGTTGCATGCTCACAATTTTACTATAAACCGAAGTGGTTGAGATGATAACGATGATTGTGAATTATGTATTTGGGAAATACTCCTGAGAATTGTATAATTCTCACCCCTATGTGTTTGTGTTTCCGATCGTCTCCAGGTTGAACCAAAGGACTATGAGGCTACCCTGGCAGGAATCTAGAATTTCATTAGTGTAGTAGTTAGTGCTTTCATTATGCTATACTTAGAGGAATGAATATGTATGTAGATGTAATAGGGAATGGATATGTATTAAAGCTCATAGTAGAGCTTCCTTTTGTACTTAACTATATATTCAATAAAGGTTGTGTATCTTTGTCATATGTTTTATTAGATTACGCGTAGGTATTACACGAGTTAGTCGAACTTGCCATAGATATTTAAGAAAGGTCCGCTAAATTAATAAGTAACATTTCTCAAGCACGATGCCATGATTTAAAGATATTATTTAAAGATAAGGTTGTGCTAAGGAGGATGTTACACCTGGGCACGATGATGATGACACAATGCATCATGAGGTGAGTACCCTACTGAGATTTTTTTCATAAGTTTCTCACTCCCTCTATTTTTTTTTCCATCTCGTCTTCAGAAATAGGAAACGTTCGTGAATCACATTGAGGCTTTCAGTAGTTGAACTTGATCCTAGTTTCACTCGTATATTTCAAATATCTATCCCTATCCTTGGAGTGTTATTACTAGGTGCCATTAATGGATGTCCTTCCATCCATATATTATTTGTTTTGTTAGATTGCCTACACCTAGTCTTATTCTGTTGGTAGGCAAACTATCTATGTGTTATGTAATTATGGATGTTATATGATGGAGCCAATATGATGTGTTTTTCATGCTATATCTGCGTTATTCGCTTTATTTTGATTATTGTTCACGTTATGTGCGGCTCACGTTTTCAATTATATTTTTTTAAAAAAAACGGCTCGTAATTTCACTAAGTATTTTCAAAGTATGATGAAAGACTGAAGCAAAGAGTAAAGTCTAGTAATTAATCAGATACAACCTAGGTGTATTCAGTTAATTATTAGGGTGTTACATTTATGACCTCTAGAGCTCAAAGCTTGATCCTTTGTTTTCACAAGAAAAGAGTTAAATAATGCACATTTTTCTTTCTTGAATATCTTTGAGCTTGATGATGAGTATAAGAGAACAAGGTTCTTGGAACCATGAAAATGGAGGACTTAAAGCTCATCATGCCCTTTGAGGGCTAAAGTTCATCCATTGCTTATTTTGTGAGAAAAAGGTTTTTATTTTGTTAAGATTAATGGGGTTGAAAATTTCACTCTTTGATTTTTTGGATTCTTGAGCTCCAATGATATGTAAAAATGAACTTGCATTTAAAGCCTTGCATTTCATGTTTATATTTTAAGTTGTCACCTTATAATCTTAAAGGCTTAAAAATGAACTTGCATTTTATGTTTATATTTCAAGCATTGCATATCATGTTTATATTTTCAAGTTGTCACCTTATATCTTTAAAGACCTAAAAATGGACTTACATTTCATGTTTATGTTCCAAGCCTTGTATTTCATGTTTATATTTTAAGCCTTGCACATCATGTTTATATTTCCAAATTATCACCTTATACTCTTCAAGGTTTAAAATGAGCTTGCATGGCATATTTATGATCTTGGTCATCACCTATGTCTCTAATACTCAAGACTTGCCCCTTTTTGTCTTAAATGGAAATTTTGACACACACACACACACACACACACACACATACACACACACACACACATTTTGGCCAAGAATAGATAATGGGTTTGAACTTGGTTTTATTTTATTTTAAAACTTGAATGTTGTGTCTAAAGTATACAAAGAAATTTTGAAAGAGATAGAAACCCAAAAGGAGCAAAATGTGATTTTTGAGCAAATAGAACCTCATAAATGAAATTTTAAGTTTTGCCACTATTTTTGATAATGAAATTTAATTTCTCAAAGTGTTAAAATGATTTCATGTGTTTTAAATGTCTTAGAATAACTTTTAGGAAAAACTAGTAACTAAAAAAGGATAAAAAAAGTAATTTCTAAAGTTTTTTGTATTTTCAATTTTTGCCACTGTTGCTCACTGTTTGTCACTATTTGGTACTGTTTTGGCACTTTTTGGGTATTTTAAAATATTAATAATTATTGAAAAAATTATATTTAACATCCTAGGTGCCTAAAAGGAAAAAAAAGGGTTCATTTTTTAACCCAAACTGAATGAAAATCCTCTTCTTTTTTTTCAAAGGACATTAACCAAAGAAAGGGAAATTGACCCAAGCATCTAGTAACAAGCCATTCATTTTATATAGAGAAAAAACAATCTGATTAAAAAAAAATCTTAACCTCAAAACTTAGAATCTCAAAACAAATCTAACACTTACTGGCCTAAAAACAAAACCCAATAAAAAAAAATATAAATCATAATGAAATAACAACTTTCTTTTTTTTTTTAGAAATGATTAAACCAAGCCCATCAATTGATTTTTCTTTCAAAGAAAGCAAAAGTCCATTTTTTAGGTTATATTTGAATTCAAAAAAAAAAATCACAATCCAACAAGGAACAATTAAAACAAAGCCCAAATCCATGCAACTAAAAAATTAAAATAAAGCCCATATCTAAGCAACTCACTAACTAAAAGAGAAGCAAAATTAATAAAAAATAAAAAAGTATATTAAAAAAGGAAATAAAGTGGCTGGGGTAAGGGATTAATGGGTTTGGTTGTCATTCTTTTCGAAACAAAACAAAGGGGTTGAGCTTTGGCAGATAGAGATGTTCATTGATGGAGGAATGAAGCATACAAGGGAGGAGGGAGGCCAGCGCTTGGGTTCAGCGGGACGCTGATGGTGGCTACAGCGGGTGGTTGGACGTAATAGTGGTTCACGCAGTGGGGATGGTGGTTCGTGCGGTGGCTGATGGGAGGAGAGGTGGTTGGAAGGCAGATCTGAAGGGAGGGAGCCGCGGTGCTGTGATTGGGTTATCGCAGCCGCGAACGGGGAAGGAGAAGGAGAGTAGTGGCACGCGGCGTGGTGAAGAAGGGAAGGGGCACCGCTGCGATTCTTGTGAGGAGCGTAGCGCCGGAGCGGAGAGATGGCGACGGTGAAACATAAAGGGTGGCCGTATGATGATGAAGATGGTGAGGTAGCAATGATGGAAAATGGGTGATGATGGTGATGATGGAAGCAGCTCTGGATGGGGTGGTGAAGCACGCGATGTCGTGGCTAAGGGAGGAGGCTGCAGCGGGTGTAGGGGTAGCTGGTTCTTCCTTCACTTTCTATTTTTTCTTCAGTTTCCACTCTTTTTTTTTTTTTGTCTTGATAAATTGAGAACTTTGCCTCTAATATTGTTAAAATGGACTTTTGACGACTCTGAAGCCCAGGTACACGTGAAATGTAAAAGTTCCGTACTGGACGTATTTGGGTACGGGTACGCGTTGGGTACGCATGGGTACGCATGGTTATGTACCTATCACTCTATTTTTTTGAAAAAAAAATTGGGTACGTCTGGGTACGGGGGTGCAGGGTAGGTGTATACGTCATTTTGACCAAAACACAGCCGTTTTGGTTTTTTTTTTTTTTTTGAATGTTGGCCATTTCCCCATGTTACCCCAACCAACCCCTTTGACACTTTAACATTGCCAGCCCTAGTACTCAGCATCACCTCTCCCTTCTCCACTTCTTCATCGCGGGGACCCACCTTAGCGGCACCACATCGCAACGGCCACTTGTCCCATCTATTACTACAACTAACCTCTTACCGTCACGGAAAGGTTGAAGCAACGGGATGGCGCGATGCCCATGAATGGCGCGACCCTCACAAAAGGCAGGACCCCAGCACCACCTTGCATGGCAACGGCACCACCCGACGGGAGCGGCTATTCGTGCAGGCAGGCGGCGGCTCTAGAGGAACACTGTTGAGACTATTAGCTGGAACAATTGGAGAGGAATGAGTATATGCAACTTCTTTGTGAACAGCCAGGTACAGTTTTTCTAAATTGCTTATGCTTCTGATATATGCAAGTCTATTAATAGCATCTTTAGGATGATTAATGAGGTTGTGAATAAGGTTGGTCATGGAAATGTTGTTCAAGTTGTTACCAAGAATGGAGAGAACTATAGGGCTGCTAGAAAAATGTTGATGGAGAAAGAGAATCTTTTGGACTCATTGTGTTGTTCATTGCAATGATCTGATATTGGAGGAATTTGAGAAAAAATAATGTATTTTGGCATTGTTTTGAGTATTGTGGTATTTTATTTTGGAATGTAATGTATTTTAGTATTTTATTAAGAAAGAGTATTTTTAGTATTTTATTTATATCCTATGAAATTTATGATTTTTTTTATTATATATATTGGCGTATCCGTATCCCATTTTTTCAAAATTTACGTACCCGTACTCGTACCCTTATTGGTACGGGGTATCCGTATTGCAACACATGATGATGATGGATTTGAATTTGGTCTGTGTTTGGCTGAATGACTGGGTCTTGTATGGTTGGATTTTGGTTTTGGCTTATTGATTACTGTGATCTGATAATTGTTGGGTTTATGATTTTGTGGATATTGCTTGCTTGAGTCAAGAATGGTGATTCGAGAGCCCTCTTTCTGAATTTTGATTCTATTTAAACACGGTGTAGTTTGATTTTTCTAGATGTGGTAGGTGACCTTGTGATCTGGTTGAAAAATTTATCCCAGGATTTGTTGCTTGACTTTAGGAATCTAGCACCTCGTTTTTGAAATTGCATTGTTTGTTCGACGATCTCTTTCTTGTTGCATGCTCCTGCTTGACTTCCTTTCTGTTCGACGCACTTATTTTTTTTTTTTAAAAGAACAAGAAATTTTTTGGTTTTTGTTTTATGGGTTGGACAAAATCAAGTGTTCACACTTTTTTCATTACTTATTAGGATTTGTGATTGAAGTTACTTGAAACTTGATTTGATGTTATTAACATTTTATTACTACTTTGATCATAGAATGCTAAGTTTCAAAAGAAAATAACCAAGGATGAATATTCTGCATCAACAGAATGGTTTTAATTAGCTAGGAATTAACTCTTAAAATATATTGAATTACTAAGGGATTCTGTATATTTGTATATGACTGGATTCTTTAAGCTTCAATACTTGTTGATTGTTCTGCAATGATCCTCTTTGTTTGCATACTTGTGTGTTTGCTCATGAAATTATGTTTGTCTCAATGTTTAGGAATTTATGAAAGGTATATTATTATGGAGGCTGAATAATATTGTGAATATGGATGATGAAGATGTTTGTGAAACTCCCTGGAGTATCTAGAAGTGTTGAGTCATCTAAGAAAGAAATCTTAGGCATTTGGGGATTTTTTATGAGGAATGCGATAGATGAGGATGGTATAGAAAGAGCCATGTGTAATTACTGTGGTCACAACAATGAGTTGAAAAAATCCTAAGACTAAGAATAATTATAGAACTTCCCATTTAAGTCGTCATGTAGCAAGTTACAAAAGCATCGCAAATGCAAATGTCAATAAGGCTAAAATGTTGACTTATCAATAGGGGAAATCAAGTATAATTAAGATTAATCAAAAGACTCATTATAATCTGCTTGCACAAGCTATAATCAAACATGATCTTCCTTTTAACATTGTTGAGTATGAGAAGATCAATGAATGGGCCAAATATTTGAACCCTAGTGTTGTGATGCATTCTAGGAATATTGTGGTATTAGATGTTCTGAAAATTTACTTAGAGAAAAGAATAAACTTAAACAAGTGATGTCTAAGATCCTCAATAGGGTTTGTTTAACTTCTTATGTACGGACAACATTTACTATAGAGGGTTATATTTGTTTAACCGCATTTTGTTGATGAAAGTTGGAGACTAACTAGTAGGATCCTTAACTTTTGTCGAATGAAGCCTCCACACACTAGGGTTAAATTGGAAGCCATGTTATTTGATTGCCTGAAGCAATGGGGAATTGACAAGGTGTAATAACCCAAAAGTAGAAGCTTTTAGGAAGGTTCAGGAAGGATTTGGAAAATATTTTCTAGGCATCACAAAATTATAATGATACGTATTTGAATATATTAGATATTATTTATATTTAACATGTATTACGTAAACTATTTGTTAGATATTATTTTAACATAGAATTACTAGATATTATATAAGAAGTCATTAATGATTAAATTAATCATGAAATTTATTGACTTGTGAATTATTATTATTCCAAAAACATAGTGTTTTGTTTAAGTAGTTAAAAATACTATGATTTCAAATTCAAACACAGTACCACATGGTGGTGTTGGTTCGTTCATATATATATATAATGAAATCTTGTAATGGCTGTACACATAGCCAAAAAGAAAAAAAAAAATTCATGTTCCCTTAGTCAAGCAGGGATGTTGTTGTTCGCATTAACACAGTTGACGTCCAGGACCGCAGGTTATATTTTTATACTCATAGTATATATTTGGCACATCATAGTATTTTTAAACAATCTTCTAAGAACCCTAATCGCCCAAGGATTTTTTCCTAGAGAGAAAAACATGATTCCTCTCAATTTCTTCGATTAATCTCATCTAATAAGTGATCTTCATGGAATTTACTCAGTTCTTCCTCTTTTCATCTAGTTTATGAGTTAGGGCATGATCAAGCATGGTTTTCTCACAAATTTCTTCCTCCATACCATCCTAAACTCAGTTTGGGTACTAGAATAAGATTGTTTATGTTTTCATTATATTGTTTGGCGGTTATTGGTGTCATTCCTGCTCCCATGGTCAAGTTGTAGTGGAAGTGCACTCTCGGCTACCAACGATGAGTGGGTAGTTTCTCATTGCTATATTTTAGCCATTAGAAGTATTTTATAAATTGATTATTATCGCTATTATCATGAAAATCATATTTTGGAAAACCCATGGGACCATTGGTTGTTGCATGATAGTCGAAAAGTGTCACCAAGTTCAAGTTATATTATATTTTAGCAATATGTGATTTGTTTGACATGATAGGAATCTTTTCATCAAAAATAGGTTGACAGTGATCACGATTTCACAATTAAAAGTATTATTTAATTATTATATATAAACAATAGGCAAGACATCATAGAATAATTCATATGAATGTTAGAAATTATTATTATCATCTACTTAGTATGTACCGACTTTTGCTATTGTGTAAAATTACAGAATGCCCCTAGGTAATTTTACACATAATTAAAGGCCAAATAAATCTCAATAAAGGAATAGAACATTAGAGAAACATTATGAGAAATTTGAATAGGATTAATGTAGAGTCACAAACCCCGATTTTTTTATATATATAAAATTACCAAAATACCCTGAGGTCATTTTTACCTAGAAAATCAAAGATAACCAATCCAGATTATCTTTGAGTGGTTTAATACTTGATGGGGACTATATGTGCCTTGGAGATAAAAATCTCAATTCTCAATTTTTACCTACGTAAAATTACCATTTTACCCTTAATAATTTTACATGAAATGAGGTAATCTTTGAATTTGGTTTTCACCCAAAGGTTCAAAATGACTATTTCAAGTACAATTTGAGAATGTCCAGTAATTACAAGGAGTTTTTATGTGAAATTATCTTTTTATCCCTAGCTAATGCTTAATGAGTTTACTTAAGTAATTAAGGCGATATTAGGCCCTAATCCTTTTCGAATTGACTTCATTTATTAACCTTGAGTTAAAAATTAATTACCTAAGGTTTAAAAATAATTACTTGAGGAAATTAGAGCCTAAGATTGCTTAAGGTAAAAATTAAATTTCCTTTCCTTAATCACAAGAACTCATAAAAATTAAGGTTACGATTTTGTTTAGGTAAAATCTAGCACAATTACATTTTCTTAACCTAAGTTTATAACTTATGTTACAAATTGATTTTAACACAATTGAAATTAACTTCATTTACTAGTATATGATTATTCTTTTTACCTTGTCTTGATTTGTCCTAAACACTTAACCTTTTACCCTTTTTCACTAATCTATCAATTCCTAACCTTTTACCTAAGTAATTAGACATCTAATACATGTTTTACCACTTGAAAATAATGAGGAATCTGATCATAAAGGAATCAGAAACCAGCGCCCTTTTTATGCCCATTTCATCATATTTTAATGGTTTTTCCAACAAAGAAACATATCCAACCTTATCACCATTTCTTTAGCTTTCTTTTTCATTGTTTATGGTTATGTTTAATCAAAAGAAAACCCACCCAAATCAGCCATGAAATGATCAGCCACAATGTCTCCCATTAGCATCATATTTTAGTATTTTCATCCATTATACATTAACAAAATTATTACAACCATAAAAGCATTCTTTTTCTAAGTTTTCTTTAATTAAAAAATGAAACAAAACCTCCATTTTTCCAGCCAAGAGGCAGCGGCCAAACAGCCCTCATACGGCTATAAATAGGTGCTCTTCCATTGCCAAAATGCACACACAAACACTCTTAGCCTTAGCACTTGCTTATTTGATAGTTTCCTAAATCAAAGTTTGCTCAAAGTTCTCTAATTCTCTCAAGATTTCAAGCTTTCTTCTTCTTCCATTCTCAACCTCTAGTCAAGCTCTAAATCTCAAGCTACACATTCCAACCATAAATCAACTCCTAAACACATAACCTTTCCATTTCCAAACACAAAAAGACAAGAAAAATTCCTCCTCCATTCTAACTAGCCTTGGCCGAATTTATCATCTCCATTAGCGTCAGATTTTCTTCTTCTTACTTCATATAAGCTCAAGCTTTACCTTTTGAAAAACAAGAAACAACTTGGTAGGGATTTTATTTCATGTTCTTTCTTTGTTCTTCCTTTAATTTTGGTTTCTATGGCTAGATAATGACCATGGCTTGATGATGAGGAATCATGGTGGTGGTTGTGAGTCCATCATATAATGGACCTCTAAAGCTCAAGGTTTAGTTTTTGTTGTCAAAAGATTAATGGAAAAATTGTTAGTTTCCTTTAAGTTAATTCTTTTTGAGCTTAATGATGAGTTCAAGAGATAAGGTTCTTGGAACTATGGTAATAAGAACTCTAAAGCTCACTTCCTCTTTGTTAAGATTAATTGGAGTTAAAGAGTTCATTCTTTTAAAAGTCTTGAGTTTTGAGCTTAACAAGATATAATAAGGAACTTGCATCCATGTTTATGTTTCAAGCTCTTGCATATCATGTTTAAATTTCTAGCCTTGTATATTCATATTTATATTTCAAGCAATCACCATAATTCTTAAAGATAATAATAAGGATTTGCATATCATGTTTAAATTCCAGCCTTGCATAATCATATTTATATTTCAAGTAATTACCTTAATTCTTAAAGATTATAATAAGGATTTGCATATCATGTTTAAATTTTCAGCTTTGCATAATCGTGTTTATATTTCAAGCAATCACCTAAATTCTTGAAGATAATAATGTGGACTTGCATATCATGTTTAATTTCCCAAGTATTGCACATCATGTTTAAATTTCAAGTCATCATTTTAATCTTAAAGATAAGGAAATGAACTTGCACATCATGTTTATATTTCAAGTCTTGCATATCATATTTATATTCCCAAGTTATCACCCTATAATGACTAAGATTAAAAATGAGATTGCATGGCATATTTATGATTCTAGTTATCATCTAAATCTCTAAAGCTCAAGACTTGCTTCTTTTATCTTAAATGAAAATTTTCACCATGGACATATTTGCAATATATGATTTCGGCCTCATAATGATGATGGGAATAAAGTGAGTTTTATCTTATGATTTCATAGGTTTTCTTTATCTTGAAATAATTCTAAGAACAACTAGTGACTAGAAATAATTTATGATACAATTTTCAAAGATTTTAGAAATTAAAATAAAAGATTCTAATTGCTCTCATAAATTCTATAATATGCTATTTGGGATTGTCTAATCGTGTAAGAATTGCTAGTAATTAGCGTAATAATTAATTTTAGCATCTTACAAAAGTCAGTAATTAGAAAGGGTTAAAAATGCAATTTCTAGAATGCCTCAAAACTTAATTTTCTAAATTTTGCTCAATACTATTTGATACTATTCATGAGGCTAAAAGTATATGAAAATTATTGTAATAATCACTATTGGTCTCCTTGAGGCATAAAAGGATAATTACAAGTGTTAGATTAAACCGATTTGTAGCTTTAACCTGTTTAAAGGCTAACGAGTAAATACCGATAATTTGAGGTTGAAAATAAGAATTGTGTTTGTGATGATCTTTGGTGCATTATGTATATCTTGATAAAGCATAGCATGTACATTTGCTAAGCCCGGTCCTTTATTTCGGCATCCTGGATAGGAGCATGTTTACCTTTCAATAAGATGTTTATAATAGCATGCCTACGCAAATCATGTTATGCTGAGTTGCAATTATGATTGAGATTTTAGAGATGCATAGTTGAGGTGTTCTATGAGCATGAAATGTGAATTCATAAGTTATAATGTTATAATGTTCAGTTTTGTACTTTAATGAACATGCTAAAATAAAGGTGACATAAGACACATGGAAATGATCCTCTAGACTCCCGAATTAAAGGTGACAGTGATCTAAAAAGGACCCTTTAGACTCAGGAATTAATGGTTATGAAAGGTGTTCCTATGCCCCCTAACTTGCACTTTAGGAGTCAAGAATTTCACTTATCAAGAGGATAAGTGTAAACTAGTGATGACTAGTTAGTTACGAGCTCATAACCTAGAACTCTAAAAAAGGAGAGTATTAGGGTGGCCCCAAGGAAAAGAGAATAAGAAGTTAAGTCACCTAAAAAGAATGAATTATGTTAGAATAAATTGCTTTGTGATGTTATGTTCATTCAATATGTATCCTATTATATCTTGCATATGATATGGACATGCATTCATGATATAATATGTTGCATTCATGCTAAAAAGACGGACCCGGCTAAAGGTATTTGGAAATCAATAAATGAACATTATGCATGCTCACATTTTCATAATGAAACCCGAGGTTCTTGAAGATGATGATGATGGCATAATGTATTAGGAGGTGAAAGCCCTCTAAGATTCTTTTATAAGTTTCTCATTCCCTCTTCTTTCTTTCCATTTCATCTTCAGAGGTAGATGGCAACGTTTGTGATCTACATTGACGCACCCGCTTGGGAGATGTATTTCGATCCTACAAATCTCATATTACTTTATGGGTCATTGTGCTATTCGTATTTATGTTTTTATGGCTCGTCCATTTGCGCATCGGTTCATAGTGTTCGATTCTCCTACTACTCCTTTCACGGATGATTTCACCTTTGAGCGCCCATACCCACAAACTCCACAGTATCCCACCCCATCTGGTGTCACGGTTGAAACTCCCTGAATACATACCCTCGTCACCACCCGCTTCTCCTGGCTAATGGTTCGAACCTTGGAGAGATCACCCTCTCGGTATTTCCAACGTTCTCTTCCAATAGATATAGGGGTAATGACGGTGAATGATGTACACAGCCTATTCGTAAAGGTGTCACTCGACCTTGTCGAGGCGCCCATGTTCACCTAGCTGGACATATGGCTACACGTGACGAGTCTACCCATTCTAGGCATGCTTAGTGAGAGGAGAGAGTTGAGATAGTTTGATTTCATTCATGTGCTATTTACTTTAGTATTTGTATGTTCGATTGCACAACGAGGAACGATTTAATCTGAAATGTATAGTTATGGATTTGTGGCATTTATATTGTTATAATGTATTTGATGCATGATTTTAATTTGTTATTATACTTTTATTATGCATGCAAAATGTATGACGTTGATATGCTTGGCTCACATTTTGTTTTCAAAGTTCAAAAAAAAATTTCCCATAATTTCATTAAAGTATTTTCAAGAGTTTAAATTAAAAAATTGGAACAAAAAGTAATAACTAATAATTAACTTAAATATGTCATAGCCATGTTGAGTTAAATATTAGGGTGTTACATTTTGGTATCAGTTTGGTCTCATGGAGCCTGAGGATTGACCTGACTATGCTTCTCAAGCATGATGCGGTAGTTATGTAATGAGTAGTTGCTTGGTTGATAGAATGAGCTATGGGATAAAGATGCATGACCTCCGTGTGTGTTTGTGGCATGGTAAGTAGTCACTTAACATGAAATATTGAGTTGATCACCTTAGTGTTTGTAGTTTTGTGTGCTCGGGACCAATGGCATGACCACGGAATAGGACTTCAAATAGGCACAAACGGGTAACAAACTAAAGCTCTGAGGGACATGGCAAGGGCCATGAGATGATGCGAGCATATGGACCTCTAGGCGACGTGGTTAGAATCCTGCAAAGGGACTCGAATAAACCTTTGAGGATTCCAAAGGGTGAACCTCCTCCGTTTAAAGGAACCCTAAACCTTAACCATGCCGATGAGTGGATCAAAAGCATGGAGAGACCTTCTTGTGATCACCTCAGCCAAGAGAAGAAGGTGACCTACGGGCCACATGGAGGTAAATGCCGAGTTTTGGTGGATGGCACTCAAGATTGGAGGATGGACACCCATGATTGATTGGGAGATGTTCAAAACTTGTTTCTACGATAAGTATTTCCTAGCGTCGATCAGAATGCTAAGGACATAGATTAATGCAAGCTTGTTCAAGGGGGAATGAGTGAAATACCCTGAAAATTATTTAAAAATTAATTTGAACTATTAGTCATAATTTCAAACTTGAGTTTAGCAATGATGAGGTGGCCAACAGACATTAAAACAAAAATTTAAAGCTTGGGATAATAGTAACCTCTGCCCTAGGCCCATTAGAATCGAAACCCTATATCTCAGACTAAGAAATGCCCAGGACTAGAAAAGAAGAGTTATGAGTAGAAATGATAAGGAATGAGGAGTTATACATAGAATTAATTTTGGGCAATGTTTGATTACCTGGGTATGGTGTTTTGCCCGTTCGGTAGAGTTTTGATGTGTGGTTTTTAACATATACAAGTTACTTGGTGGCCAAGTAACCTTTGCCAACCACTTTATGCCAAGTGGATAGCAAGGATTGAAACTTGAAGTAAGTTTGAATCATGGCCTTTCATTTATTATATTTTACTTGGGAGCCATATCTCATCCGTTGGTGGAATTTTGGTGTGTGATTTAACACCAAAAGCTACTTGCTCCCCAAGTTAAAGTGAGTCACTTATATTTAGCCAAGTGGATGGACAAAATATTCATTCTTGACTATCCAATCAAATCCTAGCCATTCATATAATTTCTTTTCCTAAAAAGAAAGAAACTTACACTTTACATAAATACTACATTTATATCAAGATAAACATAAAACCACCAACCTTATCACTCTATCATCATCAATTTCGGCCAGACCTCTTCAGAGCCCTTCCTCCATTGTTTTTCCTCTCAAACCTCCATTAACAAGCTTCAAGCTTCAAAAATCCTAGCTCAAAATTACTAAAACACCACGATCCTTCACAAAACTTGTTCTACTCCTCATAATCTATCAATCTAATCGATTAAAATCTCAAATCTCCATCAATCCTCACCTTGATAACTTACTTCCTCACTGATTTCATAAGGGTTTGGGTGTGATTTGGGAGCTTTGAAGTGGAAGGGATCAATCTTGGAGCAACTTGGAGCCAAGAATCTTTAAACACCAAAAGTAGGGCATTTTAAACCTCTTTTACTTCAAATTTATTTTTCTGATTTGCTTACTGATTTGGATGAATATTTTTAGTTTTATTGGTTGATGATATATGGATATTGATGTATGAATTTTAGTGGAGTGTTTGGATGATGTTAGAAAACCTATTTTGGCAAAACAAGTTTTGAAGCATGTGCTGGAATTCTTGGATTTGTACTAGGCAGGCTGTGAATCACGAATTTTATGATATATTTTGAGTATTTTCATAAGCTGTAAAAAATATATGTTGAAAATAACATCCTAAGGCAACTCTGAGAATTTTGTGGAGCATGATAAAGACTTTAACTGCTGAAAAAATCATGAATTGAGACTATATATGTGCTGTTGAATTTCTGGTCTTGAAGCCTCAGCTTTGCTAATTTTTTTAAAATAGTAAATGATTTACTTTTTACGTTGAAATTTTTACAAAATGTTGAAAACATCTTTAAGTTCAATGGTGATTTTTATTTTGAATTGATTCAATCATTTTCTAGGGTTAAAAATTATGAATTTTGGGTTTTAAGTAAGGTTAGGTGGTACTTAACCACTGAATTTGTCTAATTTTGTTAACATAGTTAGAACTCTTTGCTCTAAACTTTTTATGGAATCTTTGGACATGTTGAAGTATCTTGGATAATTTTTATATTCTCTGAATTAATTGTTTGATGAGCAAATAAATTTGTGCTATAAAGGTGTGAAATCTGCCATTGTGCTAAATGAAACAATGCTTTGAATTGATAAAATAATGACATTTTGGGTTCCAGGATCATGAATACTTGATGTTAACTATTTGGCTATGTGACTTGTGACACATAAATGCATGCTAGAGGAAATAAAGAGTGGTTTATGAGGTATGATTGAAATTGTATTGTGAATGAATGCCAACCTTTGCTTTATGCATGCATTTGGAAAAGGAAAGAGAATGTATAAACTTTAATTGTGCATGTTCTAACATATGGACAAAACTAGGACAAGACTTAGGTTGAATGAGGGAAGAAAAAGAAACTTCCCAAATTGGTTTTGAGTCCATCAGACGTATCAGCTAGGAATAGATCTGTGTGCGATTCGAAATGGAAAAAAATGAAGTCTATGATCACGTAGCAGGAGAATGTCCCAGCTCCTGATTTCCCTTGTGTGGTGTAATCCACTATAAATACCATTTGATATAAACTATGTATTGTGGAGTTGTCACAACAAATACCCATTGGGTATCACTTAAGTCTTTCCTATGTCGACAAAAAGAGAAAATACTCATTTGACTTCTATGGCCGTAAGTGAACAAGGTCACTTTAACTAATTTCACTGACAGTTATGATAGGCATACTCATGTTATTCTAATTGTTTGCGCGTTATTTAACAGATTTGTTGGAACATTATAAGATATATGCTTTAAATGATTGAATGCTAAAAGAAACCCGCTTCGGAAGAATGGTTTTTGAAATTTAAAATGAACCTTTGATATATGTTGCATGCTCACATTTCTTATAGCAGAAAGTGGCTTGGGCATAACAATGACATTATGATTGTGTAACTTGGGAGTTGCCTCCTGAGAATTGTATAATTCTTGCCCCTATGTGTTTGTGTTTAGATGTCACTTTCTAAATGTTAAGCTAGAGAACTCTAGGCTACTACACAAAAGGAATTCTGATTGTAGTAGTTTAGTAGTTAGTGTTTTATTAGGTTGTACTTAATGGTACGTATATATTTGTAAACATAATAAAGAACATATATGTACTAAGTCATAGAAGAGCTTCCTTTGTACTTGACTATGTATCCAATAAATGTTGTGTTTCCTTGTTATATATTTATAATTAGACTGCTAGTTATTATTACATGAATAATAAATCAAACTTGTTATAGACAAAAAGAAAGGTCCACTAAGTTATAAGTAACAATTTCTAAGTCCAATGTCATGGGTAAGAATTTACGTTGTACATGGAGGAAGTTACAATGAGTATTCCACAATATACCGAAATTTGAGGAACTGTCAAATTTTGAATCTTTTAAGGGAACCCTCACGAGTTTTGCAAGTATGTTAATACGAGGTGGGGTTGAAGGTGGAGATCAACAT
>JAMLFY010000020.1:3917918-3989428 GCA_030441495.1 Dalbergia oliveri
CTCAAGCAAAACTCATAACCTTTGTGCAATGCTTATAGAGGGCCTACCCCATTCCAACAGTTTGTAAATAAGTCAAGATCTAACAAGAAAAAGCTACATCATGTTAACATTCCATCTCCAAGTAACCTCCCACCTTATTACTCGTTCCAGCTTATGTCATATTTGTGCAATACAAGAACACAATACAATGAATTAATAATTTACAAGGAACCAATTGAAAAGATGTACGCTAACATATTTCCGTGTTAATGGTGTTAAGATCTCCATTAATATAGTGGCAGCAAAGATAGGCAAGTGGCAACCCTCTATCTCATATGTGTCGCTTTCCATTCCCAAAACCTTAACACAACAACAACGTGCGAGACAACGACTTTTCTTGGGAGATGTGGGGTTCATGGGAGGAAGGAGGAAAGGGAATAGAGGGAAGAGGAGTGGTTGTGGGTGGGTGTTGGGGGTGGATAGTGGTGGTTGTAGAGGTGAAGGGCAACTTGGACAATTCAAGTGAATTTTGTATGGATTTAATTATCATACATTGACAAGTGTAAATATTTTTTACACAATTATCCAACCATGTATTGCCACATAAACTATGATAGTAGACTTTTACACCACTAATTGAAAACTTATTCAAACAAAATCTTTTGATTAGATGACGTGTAAAATAGTTTTACAATATCAATGTATCAAAATTAAACTTATTTTTTTTATTATAATTAACACAAAATAATTGGAAGAGTATAACTATTTGGATTTTAAATTAATTAAGAAATTTGAGTGATTTTTTTAAGTCTAGAAGGGGATCTCATTTATCCTAACAGCTTCAAAATATTTACCATAACAACTTCAAGGGTTTGGTAATGGTCATTCATCTTCTTTTTTGTTGTTTTTGTTTGATACACCACAAGCACTAGTACCCTTTGCGTAATCAATATTATGATTTGATGGATTTAAAAAAATTTGGGTTAATACTTCATAAGACATGTGACTCATTCTTAGTCACAAATAATTAAGAGGTACTGATTGTAGGTTGAAAAGTGCATGAGAAAGGGGTTAAATCGTGCTTTGACTTTTCTTTCCTTTTTCTTTCCTGAAACTTAACCAATACTATCAAGTGTAAACTTAAAGTGCAGTAGAAATAACATTAGTATACTTCAGAAAGTAGCTTTCTAAACTATAACAAAGATTTAAAAGCGCGTTAAAAAAGAGCTTCCAGGAACAAGATACAATATGCACAAATCAATAAATAAAAAGGAGCTAAGGGAGGAGAAGATACTAGACAGGATTTCTATACCGTTCGGCCAACTTACCTACATCATATTCTAAACCACCATTGAGTTCCACTAAACCTTTCTCAACAGAGAAGTTAGATAGTCTTTATAGTAACCTTCTCAAGCATTATCCGGTGACCGTAGCTCAGTGACCTGTCACACTCAAGTAGTATTTGACTAGCCTCTCTAAGCTCTAAGCTAACTCCGTGACCAATAGCTCGCTCTACTGTCACTTAACAGTCTTTGCTTAGCCCTCTCAATTGAACTCAAGTGACCTCCAAGCTCACTTGCTATCACACTCAAGTAGTCTTTGACTAGCCTCTTCAAGCTAGCTCATAACGATCACTTCGAATCAGGATTACAAAGGTTTGTGTTTGGTTTACATCACTCAAATTAACCAACACTCAAGTTTCCGTTGGATAATCAGGATTAGAAGCTGGAAAACTTGAATAACTTCTTCCTATATATTCTTCCTAGAAAGAAAGATGTTATCTAATAAGAGAATGTAGGAAGAAGATTTTTACAAAGAGAAAACTGATTACAAGCTATAATAACTTTCCAGAGGATGTGGGGAAATTTTTTCAGCGTTTCACCACAGATTTTAGCAAAAGTCCCTCTTTGTAAAACAAGCATTCCTTTTATATTTGATCTTCATTTATGACCAATGATCTATTCTCCCAATGACACGTGTTAATCTTCTTTTTGTGTCTTGGAAATCAGATATGGAGGATAGCTCTGTTAGAGTAGTTACAAAAGTTGTTGTGTAATTGGTTTCTAGTCTATCTTCAAAAACTACTTTTTACTTTTGAATGAAGTTTCTAAACTTTTCCTTCTAGAAGTTGGGCGGTGACCAAGTTGGCAGAAGGGATATCACGTCATTCCTTGACTAGGTTTGACTTTAAATTTGAATTGCAAATTTCCCTCCTATTCCTACAAAGTGCACCGTTTCAAAGTGAAATGTGCTTTCCTAAAATCCGTCTAGAGTTTCTGAGACTTCTCTTTGATCTTCTACTCTTCAATCAGAGCTTGTTGATAATAAAATGATTATGATCGTGATGATTGAAGATGGTAGAACACACTTGCTTAAGAGTTGGATTGAAATCTTCAATTGAATTGCACTTTATGTTACTTCTAAAGATTCTAGAGTCTTAGTTTCTTGTACTTGAGAATTTTTCTTTCATCCACTAAGCATATATACGTTTGTTTTATGATATATTTTTCACTTTCATTAAGTCTCAATCTCTTCAAATGAGATTAAATATGTTTGCCCATGTCATTGTGAAAATGGTCCCGTTTAAGAAATATGTATGCTAACATAAAAAGACCTGTTTGTTGTCTCAAGAAACTCAAGGAAAAATATTAGTCCGTCTTCAAAATATTTTCACGAAGTTGGTATATTATCATTCAAAACATTTAGCACTTATGTTTTCTTAACCTGGAGCTAACACTGATATCGTTGAATTTTATAGGACTACGAAAGGAATTCAATTTTTGCATAATAGATAAGAGTAGAAGAAAGATGAATTATACAATTATAATCTACTAAACTCACAAAGATCTTTAACATCATGACCACTATTATTGGTCGATGAGTATATAGTGGACCTCTTATTTTGTTCCATCATAGACTTCCTATTATTAGTTATTGAATTAAACCATTCAATAAAAATGGTAACCATTCAATAGCAAATACCACCTTTCCTTGGAGCTAGAGGTATGCAAACACACAAACTTGAGTGCAATATGTTAATCGTGATACGAACTTTTATGGTCCATAAATTAATTAGGCTCATGACTATTAGGAAAAGTGGAGCATTCATAGCAATTGCAGCAATGGAGTATACTTTAAAAATGGGATAAAATACACTTATTCCCTTGAGGTATTAAGAAATAACATTTCATTCTCATTTGTTTGAAAAACCTAAACTTATTATTTTATTAAGGGTGTGTTTAGTGTATCCTCTTTCATGATTTGATTTTTATAAATTATATATTAAATAATAAAAATAATTATAGAATAAATAATGAATTTAGCTTCTATGCACTAGTTTCATGCTATTTGATGCCTACAATATATTAAATAAACTTATCAATAATTATCACTTTTTATAAATTAAATGATTGATAGTTTTAAAATTTAGAATTAAATAACTCTTTTAAGTAAAAATTTAATGATAAATATTTTTAACAAATAATAAATGATAATTAACTAAAGGTTTAATTAATTTGCAAGTATGTTAGTTCACTCAATTTTCAATTACCTTTACAATTTAAAAGTTTGTAACTACGTTTATATATTATATAAATTTTTTCAATCAAATCTCTTAATTCTGAAGACGTTACAAAAACCTTAAATTAATCAAAATATCTCTAGATTAATATTCTTTGACAACAAATTTAGATTTTTAAAAAAAGCCTCTATTGGAGCACTAATACAAATAGATGATGAACTCTAAAAGCACCACCATCAATTTTTCATAACTCTACCCCACCTTTCCCGTCCCCTTCCCCCATCACCACCACCCCTATTCTGAGTCACCATCCTCCATTGTCACCACACCTCTGTTCATGTGACAATTCAAACCAACCCACCAGCCCCCGATTAGATTCTTTTGGTTGCTTGAAATTTGCTCGATCTGGAAAAAAAAAAAAAGAAATAAAGGGGGTTTATTGTAGTTTCGAGATTCCTCTGTCTTCAGTTTCTGAAAACTGTTGCTGCTGCGAGAAAAGAGAAAGAACAATGTTGTTGCTTGCGTAAGAGATCCTGCATTATCAATAGGAAGGAACTTGCTTAATTAATTTGGCCTGGTATAATAGGGTATGAGAGAAGTTCACACATTGTTGGGATTTATAGCACTTCGCAATAAGATTTGGAGGATTAGGCTTGATTTGTGCTTTTGGGAATTTGGGCTTTTTCAAATCTCGGGTCGCCATGTTCGGTGCTTGGGTTGTTGTTACCATTTTCTCGACAGCGAAAAAGAGGAGCTCAAGCTTGAGCTTTAGATTATAATTGGATGAATGAAAATTGAGGGCGTGACAAGCCAAATTTAAATCACGATTATTTGAAAGTAATTAGGGGAAAAAGTGCAATAATTAATAAATGACAATACATTCTATTTTCCACTCAAAATTAAGTTTTTTTACCTTTCAAATTGGAGGGCAAGGAGGGAATAAATGTAACATACAAAAATAAGAGTTATGTATATTGGATTTGGATCCTTTAAAATATAAAGTGACCAATTTAATCCTTAGATTAATAGAATTAACATGCCCACTTTTAGTTTAATTGATCCAGAGGAACTCCTCACTTCCTCTTAAGTGAGATCCTACTAAGGATTATCCTATGTACTCACAAACCATCTATGAAAAATGAGTTATGTTATTTGTATTTAAATACATAACGCTATCCTGACTCACATATCATCTAACATTGATGGCGTGTGCCATTCGTATGGTTCACATCTAGTGGTAAATGTGTATTGGGAGAGTGTCCCATGCATTGTCAATATAAATAACATATTTATGAAAAATTAATAGTGATTTTTTTAGAGTGCACCATTTATTATTAGTTGTATTAGTGCACCAACTTAAAATGAATAGTTAGTTTTTCTTCCTTTTTTTTTATACTAAATTTGTTATTAAATAATATTATATGAATATTTCATTTTGTTCAAAATTTTTGTAGTGCCTTATAAAGATAGGGATCCGATTGGTAAAATCTATGCAATATAGGGACTTCAATATAAACTTTTAAATTATAAAAATGTAATTGAAAATTGAATAAAACTATAGAAATTTACACTTAATCAAACTTTAAATATGTAAAATAATATTAAAATATGTAAATTAGTAAAAATATATATATATATATATAGTACATGATAAAAAATATAACATTTCATATAAAATATATTATATATAATAAAATAAAAAGTTTTAAATAATTGTTACTAATTAATATTTTCATTATCTTTTTTTTGAAATTTATCTAAAGATGATTCATAAATAATACTACTTTAGTATTTTTCTATACTCATTACACGTATTATGATAAAAAATTTAGAAGTTAGAAATATTATAAGGAAAGAATGATATATATATTTTTATATTCTGTATTATATGAAAATAAAATATTACAAAAATAAAATTATAGAAAATAAGGATTTAATTGTAGTGTGTTGATAGTCTAAACTTTTTTTACATTGTTATTTAATTAATCATTCCATAAATGACCTTTCAAGCAGTAAATACAAAAATAAATCACTTTAACTACATTACAATATATGCTTGAATACATTATACAACTCATTTATGATGTTAATACACTAAAATTAAATTTATAAAATAATAATTATAAAATAAATCATTCAATAAAAATTAAAAAAAAATCAAATCATACTGGATAATTATCCACTATGACAACTACCTCCATGGTTTGATAATTTCTTAAGTTTTTATTAATTGACAATAAAAAATCAATTTTACAATGCAAACTAATATAAATTTAAAATAATATCAAATTACGCTAGTTAAATAATTATTAACTATGATGATCATATTGATTTATAACAATTGTTTTTAATATTTTGAACCATTCATATAATTATATTTTATATTAGTATTATTTATTCTTCAAAAATAATTAATATTTATTTATATATTTTAATATTATTCTAAATATTTATTTAATCTTATTTCTTTTTTATTTATAATACTTATTATTAATTTTTTAATTAAAATGACTATTATTAACTCCTAATATATTTTTAATATTTTTATAAATTTAATTTCTATAAATTAACCATTTAAAACAATTTTAATCGTAAACCATTAATAATTCAAAAAAATCAAATTCAATTAAAAATTATCTATAAATATTTTATCGTATACTATTAATATATTAAAAATTAAATCTATTATTTATTTCATAATTATTTTTATTATTTAATATATTATTTCTAAAATATGAAATCATAACAGAAAATGTATTAAATGCACCCTTAATAAAAAGGGATAGAATATAGATTTTGCAAACAAAAAGGGATGAAACATAATTTCTTAATATCTCAAGAAGGTACGTGTATTTTCTTAAATATTAGAATAAAAAAAAACTAGGAATAGGCTCAAATTAGTGCAAGCCATTATAAAATCACCGGGAAATAAAATTTTAACACGAACTAATTATTTAAAACTGTAAATCATTCTACACCCAATACATTTCCCCCAAATGTTATAGAAAAGGCCGCTCCTTTCAACGTCTCAGAGTGGCCAAACCCTACTCAACCACAGCTAACAAGTCACTCCCTTTACAGAAGCAGTGCTTTGCATCCGACCCCAAATCCACCTGACAAATAATTAGACCAATATTTATTGACGGCAACAAAAGCAGTTGAATAATAATGACATTAAATGCTATCAATTTCTTCAAGAAAGCTGTGTCACAACGTAAGTTCTTTCTATTTACCCAAAGAAAACCCACCACAAAGGTAAAAATGCGTTATTTTAACTGCGTGGCTCATTTCATAACTACAACATAGAGTACACTACTATCAGAGGAAAATAGCCACAATTGATGTCACTAACTTATGAGTGGAAACAACAGGCTCAGCAAGATGCAGTCCCATTAACTTTCATGAAACCAAAAGAAAAGACAAGAAAATATAACAGTGCAACCACAAAATAAAGGATAGACAGGAATAACAGCAAAATATAAGAGGGGGCAATGACCCTTTTTGTGTGTGTCTTGTGACACAACCAATTCTTATACAAGAAAGTTTGTGTAGAAGAGTGCTATAATAATGTGAGAATATCAGTGTCCAATAAACAGGAAGTATTGTTTTCTCATTTTTCAGAGACACAATACAATTTAATCATATATTGGACAAAATCATCGTAAACATTAAATGAAAATTTAACATTTTTCTGACAAGAGGTACCTCAAAGTCAACAAATGAGAGAGACATCCCAAAACAAAACAAGACCAAAAATGTTTTGGCGTAGCACTTGCTTTACTCTTGCCTAATCTGCCTAGTCTCTGTGCTCTAAGCATCAGGTCAGATATATTTTCCAATGAGATATATATTTAAAAAGTGATTAATTCATTAAAAGATACCTTTAACTGTTGCTGTGATAACTTAGAATATTACCAGATTCATACAGTACCATTATCATTATACAATTGCAGAGAAAATATTTTAATGCCACTTACCTCATAAGCATTTATGTCAGTGAATAAAACCTGCAAAAGAATAATAATACTTTACATTTGGAACAAATCCCAACAAGTTCAAATGACTGAAAATAAACCTTTCTTTTCTTTCTTTTCCTATTCTTTTTATTCTTGTCTAATTTTTTATTGTTTGAAGGAAAACAAGAACACAGAAGTAATATCAACATTTGTTGTAACGAAATTACTAATTCAATTCGTTGCCCCCAGCTCCCTACTACCATCATGATTTATGCACATTAACTGATATGGATACTAACATGATTTTATTGAACTAATACATAAAACAAACGAGAAGACACTCAACAATCAGTTAACTAATTACTTGTCATATAATATGTTAAGAATTACATATTACATGATAGAGAAATCTTGCTGGTGAACAAATTGTAGCACAATTACTCGGGAGGATATAATTTTCATATTCAGAGGGCGTTAGCAAAAATAAGTGTCAGTACACTGATTTCTCCCCATGTTGTTCCATTTTACATGTCATCCCTATAATTCCAGTATGATCCTGTGTCTCGTGTCTACCATTTTTTTCACCCATGATACTGGCAAATTGTTCTCTTGATATAGCATCGATTTCAACGTTGATCATCCAACCATGTTTCCAGTTTTCCATTCATTTAGTATATAGAGGCATTGTATCAGTGTATCAATACCTTTCAAAGACGAATGATCAACTAATATTAAATAAATCCGAATGGTTTATTATTGAACCATGGTATATGATTGGCCACATACGTCATCGTTGTATACTCTTTCATATGTAGGGAGAATAATATTAAAACAAATAAAATACTCAAAATAGAAACTTGAAGACCTACATTTGAGGAAACAAATAGGAAAAATTGCCAAAATATAAGAGACATTGTTGAACGAAAACAATGGACTCCCCGAGATCAAAGAGACATCCATGTTCCTCAATCTTAACATCATCCCAGGAACCACTTCCCGCATTTGATCATATACTTTATCATTTGGTTTAACAAATGAGCAAAATGGGTAAACCACCAATAAAATAACTATTCCGAGACATCAAAGCTAACCTTCATTGCAGTATGAGATGATATTTATGTTTATCACATTAATTTATAATGTGTTTGAAATGAAAATTAGATCCTGTAATTGGTATTTAGGGTTTAGTTACCAAAAACTTCAAAATCCATGGTTGTTTTTAGGTTATTGGCATATCTTACACCAATTTGGATTATGGCTCAATTTTCTTTTCAAGATTAGGACTACTAGAGTCTTGAGTTTGGCTAGTTTGTCATAGTAGATTTAGGGATTTAGGGTGCTCTGAGTCTCCAGTATCATTCATATTATATGTCTGAAGGGCATTAGCTTATTATTGAAATTTCAGATAAAATCAATGAAACGAAATATTGAGAATCTATTGAGATTTTCTCTTGTTCTTCAACTTATCTATTTCACCACTTACACAGTAACTGAGCACGTACCTTTGTTCCAGCTTTTACTTCTCCAGCCTCAGCACCAACAGAAAGGATCTGAAACAAATATTTAAAAAAATTATAAAATTATCAACTTCAATACACAAAAAATTAACAAAGTGAAAATGTTTAGTAACCCAAAACACCAAAGGCATCTCTATGTATACTTACTTCTCCAATGAGATATTGCTCAAATTTAACAGCTGATTTGGGCAACAAAAGTCCACCAGCTGTTTTCTGTGCCAAAAATTATTCATGCATTAGCCATGCAACGTGGAAAATGTACCATACACTTATATACTTGTTAATTACGAAATACCGTATTTTGACAATATACCAAACAATAGCAAACCAGTAACCTAAAAGATATCAAACTTATTCATAGCATACAGATGGAGCCACCAATTAGCTATAATCATTATTCATACAATTGATATCATCATAATCTATTCCATCATCTGTCATCCTTCCAACTAGATAGACATAACAAAACTACATCAACTCCTGAAGATATGGCCATCAACTCCTGATTGCACTAGACTCCTCATCCTTTATTTCTTTGCTTTTTTTTATATAGAAAAAGAAATTATATCAGAAGCAAAGAGGAATACAAAAGAGGATAACATATCCTCACCAAAAATTTAAAATTAACTAAGTCCTAAAAGGATAAACTATGTAACAACAGAGGCCAATCCCTTTGTACATCAGCTAGAGGATTGTTAGAACTGATATTGAAGGAATGAGTGAACTTTATTGAAATTGGGGATCTTGGCAAATATTCAAGAACAACCCCACCGGAAATGAGAGCCCTCAACTCTATTACAACTACTGAAATGAATGAATACCCACCCTCTAAACAACCCCACCGGAAAACCCTCGCCGTCGCTGGCGCCACCAAGGTTTTCACTGCGCCGCCGCTCGCGGGGTGATTGTGCACTCAGGGCCTCATTGCACAACAGATCAGCACAATCGCGATCATCCTGGACGGTGTCGCGCCTCTAGTTCTGATGCGATGAAGATTCGCAATGTGGCATCTTCTCCATGGAATCCAACCGCTCATCAAGCTTCTTCATGGATTCCGTGAGGTTCGCGAGCGCCACCATCAAGGACACGTTTGTTTTGTGTTCTTACATTTGCAATTGCATCACATTCATCTATGCTTCCATTGCTTCTCAACTTTGGCAGCAATTGAAGTGATTGCCCAGGAAAACAAGCAACCAATACCAATTGTTAGAACTGGTACTGAAGGAATGAGTGAACTTTATTGAAATTGGGGTTCTTGGCAAATACTCAAGAACCCTAGAATTGGACATAAGAGGTGGAGGAGGATGAAGCCCTCAACTCTGTTACAACAACTGAAATGAATGAATACCCACCCTCTAAACAACCCTTTTCCCCTTCTTATACTCTAACCAACCCCTAACTGTCTTTCCCCCAAAATTACCTACCTTAGAGCTATCATTCTTCCAATTGAACCCATTAGTGGGCTGCATGTGGCCCACTAACTACCTTATGTCTCCTAACATATATTTTTCCATACATGGGGTCCCTAACAAGGAACACCATTCCTTTATATTGTTTCTCTAACAACATAATCATTTCTTATTATGTTGTGAAAGTCTACAAAGTTACATTCTAAAGGAAAAGGTCATTTAACATATTATTTTATTAAGAAAGAAACTGTACAGGGAAAACAATATGAACAGTATCAGCAAACAAAATGTATAAAGAACCCATAATAAAGTGAGAAAACAAGAAAGGAAAGCTTTGCAAAATGATGGCACCAATAAGCAAAACATAATCACCACACTATCATAAATTTAAAAATGAAAAAAATTAAAAACAAAGCACTCTTCAAACAAAATCACAAAATGACGCCACTGTATTTCACTCGCACATAACATTTTATAGCAAAATGAAATAATCTCCCGGTTCCCTGCCCACCCTTTCAGTGTAAAAGAATATAGAAAATATATACTTCATTTATTTTGTATCCCTAGCCATTTTCACTGAAACCTTACAAGTCACACGCAGCACACAAGGGCTTCAAGTATATTACTGGTGGGGCTGGGGAAGGGTTCTCAGTATAAGCATCAGCAAAGCATTCTTATAAGCTTCAAGCAAAGTGACACCTGTAGGCATTATCTTAGCTCATAACCTTTTTCAGTTTAGATTGAAATGCTTTTATTTATTAATGCTGTATTCTTGGAAAATAAGTCATAGAAAGAAAGTAAAAAGCAGGATAAGGAACACTTGATATCTACTGAGGACCCCGAGGGGTGGCTTAAGTGGTAAACAAGCCAATGGTTGAGGTGCAGCCTCAACAAGTCACGTTCAAGCCCATGGGAAAGAAACCCTTGGAAGGGGCACCCTCAACATTGAAAGGAGGATTACTCTCACACAAGTACACCCAAAAGATGTGGGAAAACCTTCCAAGACCAATAAAAGAAAAAAGATACTGTCCAAGGAAAATATGACAAAACAAAATGAGAACACAAGGATGAAATTATAAGGGTGATAATCAGTGGTAAAGACACCTATATGGCATCCCACTAAATCTGTATACCATCAAAAAGTTTCAGAACATACATCTCTAGAGAATATACTCTAAGGGTGTGTTTGAACTAGAGAGTAAAAGTGGAGATAAAATTTTTATGAATGAATTTTATGTGTAATTTTACACATGGAGTTCATCTATGAAAAATTCACCCCTAATCTCACCAGCACCAAACACACCCTAAACCTTACTCTAACACAGTTTCTTCACTTCTCGTCTATCATTATTGATGTAAAATGACAGCAACATATACTAATGCACTGGTTCATTTACATTCCAGTTACCTTTCATACAATGCATCAATGGATCTTGCTAGGTGGTGAACAGGTGTCTTTGTTTTTATTGGCACAACAGCAAATATATTCCAGGACATTGAATGAAGTAAATAATAGAATTATTTTATGTGCTTCTCATGTGCTTATGCCACACAAGTAGCACCAACCTTTGTGAAAAAAGTGATAATTGGATTTTCTAGCCATTATCATGTTTTTAATATACTTCTCTTCTATGATCCTACATCAACCAGTGAATTGTCCCTGCTCAATCTCTGACTTCCATTGAAGTTTCTCATTCAACCTCCGCATGATTTTTGTAGATTTAATGTATTTTTGTTAGAAGGGGAAAGAGACAAAAACACAGGAGACCCCTCCCTCTCTCTTAAAAAGATCAATAAATAACCACTCCAGCCTCAGAATCTTCAACAGTTAATTCAAATGGCATCAAAATGCAATCACTAACAGATATATCGAATTGCACAGGGTGGCTCATGTGTAAACCATGAAGGTGCCTTCCATTTGCAAATACATTGGCACACCACCTAATAGCATTCAGCCTGAATGCTTGATTGTTGTTGCAGTTGTTATAATATGTTGAAACACCAAGCTCATAAAATATTCAAGCCATAATTTCCACTTAAACAAAGCCCCCAAAGAATGGCCAACATTCAACAAATACTTGTACTCCGACAGCATGAATTAAAAGATAACATGTAGACTGCATAAACATACGAGCCATTGGATTAAATTTAAAATACTATTTAACAAATTTTAAATAAAATATCAGGCGTCAAGTACCATGATAATTTCAACATACGCAATTTATTCATAGACTGAAGAGCGCAAACAATAAGATTGAAAGACACAACACGGGATAGCTTCTCCGGACTAGTAGTAAATATCAAAAGTTCAATTTTTTTTGGTTTATAGATAAGTTTAGGGCATACATCTGATAGCTCCTCCAGACGAATAAGCACTCTATCAGCCTGAGGTACAACCTGCAACCAAAAATCACCAAAAAGTGAAATGGAAATTATTGAACTTTCAAGAAGAAAAAATGAATACCGGAAATAAAAGGTTAGTGAGTGGGGTGTGTGTGCAGGAATGCTACAAGAACAACTAAAAACCAACATCAATATCCATCAACCAATAAAGTAAGCAACATAAAAATAAACACCTTAGTGGGTTCCCATTTCTTGGCAACTACTGCATTGATTTTCGAAGAGTTCCTCCGCAAAACTGCACGAGACCCAGATAAGAAATGGTGAAGAAATTGTACAAAATGAAGATATTGGCAAGCATAAATGCAGGTTTTGAAAAGTTGAGAAGTACCAGGGAGTCCGTTGTTAGAGAGAGAAAGCACTGGTTTTGTGTAGGAAGGGAGTTGGCAGAGTGACAAATGTGGATGCCATGGATAAGAAAGAGTGAGAGCAAAAACTCGCAGTGAGAGAAAGGAGGCAGCAAAGAGTGGATTAGGGAAGAGGGGGTGAAAGAAACCCTTTAACTCGTCGAGCCCCGCTACAAGCCAAAGATATAAGAAAGCTTGTGCCCAATATTTCGCACAATGGGAGAGATAGAATGTCAAAAGATGACCAGAAGCGAGAAACTCCTCGAATGTTTGATTGGTTATCAAATTAATTGTTGCGAGAGAACAGACGAGCAATGCCAGGTTTTACTCTTAAATTTTTGGAAAATTTGCATGAATAAAATAAAAAAAAATCAGAAACTTTAAATATGTCCCATTTCGATGAAACTTGGAAATTTGTCATTTTTTCTAAATATAGCTGTACGAGTCTGTTACGTTTTAATTTTGATATATAAATTATGTTTTAATTTTAATATATAAGTCTAACTGGCATATCACAACTGATGTTGAAATAATATTGGACCGTTGGCCTCGCCATAAGTCGCAAGGAAGGAATTATACATCATATAAGGTGTCCGAGGTTTCACGACTTATATGTTGTTTTAGGTCAGTCAGCTTTGTGCAACTTTTGCACTAGTGAAGTTTATAAATTCATGGAGAAGTTGTTTCAGACTCATATCATCTCTCAATTAATTAGTTTCTCTTGAGTGGAAAAAATGGCTAAATTGTTACATACTCATTCATTATGATGGGGAAGTTACAAATATTGTAGCGGAGTGACTTTCAATAGTGTCCAATCTGCGTTGTTTTTCGCCAACCATCTACTTTTTATAGTTGCAAAGGAGTATATTGTAGTAGTTAGACCAAGAAAATAACACACCAATTACCAATATGCTATATAGGTTGCCTATTGCTATAGAGCAAGGCGTGATCAAATATACAAGTTTTCCTATTTGCAATGACAATCATGCAAGTATAATGTTCATTTTTCAGACCTAGTTTCCAAAGGTTCGCATAATGGAGATATTCGTCACCCCAAGAATGTCAGCGATTTTAGAGGTTCTACTCCCATCAATCAGTTGCTAGAGCCTCCTTGAAGTGCCCCATAAGCCTACGATACACAACACAGAAAGCTAGAGAGAAAATGCTAGTGATCTCATGGCAAGTCCAAGCTTTGCACACCTTCCACAACCATTGGCCCGAGGTGACCCTACTACGAGTTTCAATTGTTTGGATTTCATTAAGCATAGGGAAGATGATGACGAAGAGCAATTTGAAGGGCCTTCAAGCGAAAGCGATGAAGGATTTGACAAGGAGATATAGAGCATGTTAGTCAGAGTCAATCGTTAATGTCACAGCCCCATTAGTCACAGCTTAGTCTCAATGAGGCCTAGTCACTATTTAACATTGGATTTGGATGCAATGAATCCAAGTAGTGTTGATAGGTTTAGTGGCGAAGTTGGTGGGCTTGTTGGAAGTGTGGGTTTGGACAAATAAAGAAAGTTGGAAGTTAGCAATTGTTTTCTGGAAGGGAAGCTGTATTATTTGCAATAAAGACTTACAACATTCGAAGACCAACTGAGTATAAAGTTGATGAGTCAGACCACATAAAATACCACAAATGCGTGAACTTTGGCAATAGGAGCAATTGAAGTATTCGTGTTACATATCATCGAAAAAGCAAATGTGGGAAGTCCAAAGTACAATGGACCACACACGTGTGTATTTGATTTGGCTCTGGAAGGCTACCACCAATTGGATAGTGATGTTATTTGTGCTAGCATATTGTCAATGGTGGAATTAATCCAATGGTATCTATTAAAGTATTGCAAGGAGTTATGGAGTCAAGGTTTAAATTCAAGCCAAAGCATATGAAGGTAGGTACGAAATGAAGGCAATTGGTAAGATTTATAGTGACTAGGAAGAACCCTATAATGGGTTTCCAGATGTGTCTGTCTCGCAATGTTATATGTCAGGTACACTAGTCCTTTTATTGGCTCAACCATACTATGTCAGGAATGTTGTTGATCATAATTGTGTGATGTTACACGTTTGTTATGGACATTCCCTTCATGCATAAAGGTATTCAAATATTGTAAGCCCTTTATTTCAATTGATACACATTTGTATGGCAAGTATAGTGGAACATTATTGATAGCGATTGTTAGCTCCAGAACCTTTCAGAAAGCTTTAAAGCAATATGTGTCAATAACAATAGAACCAATTTAAAGAAAATATTCTGAAATGACTAATGTTTACCTTGAGTTTCTTGATATAACATAGAATTCTTCCTATTGCATAAGACGACTTGAAGTGAGAATAATTTCACTTTGCGTGTGCAAATGTGATTTATCTCATATAAAGAGATTAAAACTAATAGAAGTGAATATTATATCAAGCAAAGTACGTATACATGCCTAAGAATTAAGGGATATCAAATCAAGAACAAGAAACCAAGCCTCTGTTTCAGGAAGTAGCACTAGACCTTTAAAAAGTGCTTAAAATGAAGATATCAGCAAACTCTAGAACAATGTGTTACACAATCTTCAATCATCATGATCGCAATCGTTCATCATCATAAAGCTTGGATTGAAGACCAAAAGACCGAAGAATTATCAAGGAACTAATTCTGCACTTCAGAAAGCTCACTTCACTGGTAGTGCTGAACATTATTGGAAATGAAGTAAATTTGATTTTTCAAATTCAAATTTAAAGTTAAACCCAATTTTAAATTGGTAAGTCATTTCTTGTGCTAACTTAGTCAACTAACCTAGCTTCTAGAGACGAGTTCAAAAAGCATGATCAAAAAGCGAAAGTAGTTTCTGAAGGGCAAGAGAAACCTCAAACTCCAATGGCTTCTGAATAGATTTACAAACTATCAACCTACTCTTCTCAGATTTTCCAAGACACATATGGATGATCAACACATGTCATTTGGAGGTCTGATCAAGGGCAACGATCATAAGGAAACCATCTATAAATAGAGATGTTGTGCTTTCAAAGAATAGATTTGACGCTACACAAGAGTGGAAACTCTGAATATCTCTCCTCCTCTGAAAGTTCATCTCATCATGTGATCAGATTCCTTACTTGTAAAAAATCTTCTTTCTATGCTCCTAAATAGATATATGTTCTTCCTAGGAAGAAATGATAGAGAGAAGTCATTCAAGTTATCCCAGGTTATTTATGTATATTTTAAGGAAATTTGAGTGTAGGTTAGTTTGAGTGGCAACTAAAACACAAAACCTTTGTATTTATGATCCAGGAGTTATCAATATGAGATAGCTTGAAGATGCTAATGTAAAACTACTTGCAACATGAGGAAGGTGTTCTTGCTTGTTGGTTTAGCTTGGAAAGACTAGTCAAAGACTACTTTCAACTGGATAGTAAAAGCTAGTTTACTTGTCATCGTTTAGCTGGAGAGGCTTGTGAATAATTACTCAATTTGTGACAATAGGAGTTGTCTACGGTCACAGTGTGATAGCTTGGAGAGGCTAGTACAAAACTATTCAAGGTTCAGTTTGGAGAGGTTGATGAATAACTACTTGGTTCAGCTTGGAGAGGCTTGTAAATAACTACTAAGTTGTGACAGGAGGGGTTGTTACGATCACAGTGGAGCTTGGGAAGGCCATTATAAAGACTATTTGGTTTTTCTCTATGTTGAGAAAGATTTTTTAGTGAAACCTTAACGTGTGTTGAGATCCTGATGTAGGCAAGTTTGGCCAAACCAGGATAAAAAAATCTATGTCAAATCTTCTTCTTACTCATTTATTTTCTTTGTTACGCATTATAGTTTAATATCTGATGAAAGAACATTTTAGCGTTCCAACTTATCCTATGCTTTAGAGATTTACTTTCTGAACAACTAATCTTATTTCTGCTACACTTCATGATTAATGCTTTATAGCATTTAGTAAAATGTTTCATATGTGAAAATTAAGCAAAGCATTATTTAACCCCCCTTCTCATTCACTTTTATACCTAATTATTGCCCAGGAAAGTAACTCCAACATATCACCGTGTATTTGCAGTGGTGGAGGGAGACTTCTGAAGGATGGTCTTTTTTCTTGAGTAACCTTTGACAGGATGTCACCTCCTAAAAAGGTATTCTTGTAATTTTTGACATGCATGTGTTTATCAAATGATTTGAATGAGAAGGTAGTGGGTGGCATCCCTAATGGCCTATCAGGATACTACATTTGCCATATTTGCTAAAACTTCACACTTCGATTCAAGAGCAAAGATGCCAAGAAAGCACTAGTGAACGCAATGTACTCAAAAAATCATTTTAAGATTTTTGTATTATTATGGTCTGTTGAGGAATGAGAATCTAGACATGTGTGAGTGGACTGATAGGATCCTGCATGCACAAAGGATGCAATATGCAGACGAGGGTCATAGGTTCAACCACATGACAACCAATTTGTCTAAGTGTGTGAATGTTGTCATGAAGGGCACCTACAATCTTCCAATTACAGCCATAGTGAAGTCTACTTACTTTCATCTTTCTGAGTTATTTGTGAGGTAGCATATGGAGGCATAGACGCAAATTGCATCTGGTGGCAATGGTCTTAAGCT
This sequence comes from Dalbergia oliveri, assembly GCA_030441495.1. NCBI lineage: Eukaryota > Viridiplantae > Streptophyta > Magnoliopsida > Fabales > Fabaceae > Dalbergia > Dalbergia oliveri. The sequence goes on from JAMLFY010000020.1 coordinate 3,935,643, forward strand.
CTTTTGCGAGCGATTGGCTTTAACAATCAACACTTGGGCAACATGGACATTGGCCGTCCATATTCATGAGAAAACTTGGAGTACATGGTTAATAAGCTCAAGGCAGGAGACAATTTCAAGGTGAACTTAGCGAAAGAATTTTTGACTATGGATAATCTCTATTACCTCTGAATGTCGTCATGCACTAAAACTTGTAAGGAGGCATAAGTTGATTAGGACTCTTATACTCATGAATCATACAACTGAGACCACATATTCAAGGTTTATAGAATGGAGTTAGAGCCATTGGAAATAAAGCCAGCTGGCCTGCATATGTTGGACCTCCAATACGACCAAATCTTGCACTTAAACGAGGTAGGACGCGGATTGCCAACAATACGATGAAAATGAGTGGATGCTATGGAACAAGCTAACCAAAATGTTGTTGACTATTAGGCAAGAAAGTTACACTAAACGATCATGTCCAACCTTATTACATGCATCCTCAAGCCAAACTAGTTGATGGGTTTTATTATTCCTTTATGTGTGTTTTTTTTAATCATGCTATCTGCTTTTGTATTTGCACCTGTCCATGTTGTCACGACTCAATTTGGAAACATAACTGCACTGTGAGGATTAGGTCCCACGTATGCCTCCTAGGTAACATGACTTACTAAATGCGTGAAATAACCTGATTTTTCATTCTTAAACATAATTAAATATAACTCATCATCAAATTCTCTAATTAAAACAATAATTCATGAAAACATAAACTATTTCATTTTATGATCTTAGTCGGAATATGAAAATTGAAGTAATGCTTGAAAACTGAATCATGAATACATAACTATCTTGTTACATAAATTTTAATCGCAATCTACCTTTCAAATTCATACTTAAATTCTAAAACATAAAGGGATGTACATAAACTTTGAAAATAAATACATAATCCTTATATAGAATGCATGGTGCGGATCTTACCCCATAACTACTTGGAACACTTACTTGAACATAATTCTAACTTAGCCTTACTACAATGTAAAGCTGACCATTTAACAAATAACAACTAAATCAATAATTGAGCACAACTGAATCCTGAACTATAATTAGGAAGATAATGAGGAGAGGGACAAGTCAAGAGACTCTAGCTGAGTGAATCTCACCTATCACCTACATGAGACAACCAACAGGATATACATAGCGTAATCTACATGCATCAAGCAAAATCATTTGGTATTTGCTTAATTAGCTACATAGGAAAACACTTCTCATTCCATCGGTTCATAGAAAAGCACTTTTAAATTTGTTATTCACATGAATTCATTAAACTTGTGGTGCGATAAATATTAGAGAAACAATAATCTCCTGATAAATATATACATAGCATAGCAATAATAATCTCTATAATACTCCCTCTATAAGTACTTCATAAGGTCATGTATTGGACACCTAACTAGGTTTCATTCTTGAATACTCTAGAGGTTAGATTGTTTTGTGGCGGATAACTTGGTACCAAGACTAATGATATCTCACAGCCATTACTCACTGTCCGTCTTTATAATTACCCTATAAAACTTGTTTGTACATAAATCAAAAATCTGAAACTCTTAAAACTCTAAAAACTCTGAAAGCTTTAGATTCATATAACTCTAACAATCTGACTTTAGCATAACTTACTATGAAATCATATCCAATGGATCACCAGCTTTAGGCATCACAATTTCAAAAGTCCATAGAATATATATCTGATAATTGCTATGAATCATACTGAGTTCCATACTTTCAATACCATAAAACTAAAAGGGTAAAATCGCATTTCAAGCTAACATACTTTCATATCATGATAACTCTAAAATCATAATAGTATATCTATTCATGAAGATAAACATACTCTACTCAACATATTTCTATACATCATATCTTGATAATTTGAAAGCAAAATCTCAAATCCCAATTCTTGAAAACATGGTAATCTCTCAAATCAATAAAAATGTGTTTGACAACTTTAATGACTTGCTAACTCATGTATTTTCCAATTAATCTCTTCAAGAACATACAAAACATTTTCATGGCATACAATAATCCAATCATGGTCATATGGTTTTCTTAAAACACATTTGATCCTATAATCAAAATCAAATTTTGTTAGGCTTGGCAGAATTTGTAAAATCATGTTTTATACATATTTTTACTTCTAATTTCATGCTTAGCAATCATATTACTATAAACATAATCATAATGATGAAAATAGGGTCATGAGTTCAAACTCACTCACCGTTTGGAGCCGAGATATGGGTACTATCAACTTGACCTTGGAAGCTTAGAATATCACCAAAAAACCATAGAATCACAAACAACTCATGAGTATATCATAAACACACTAAGGCAACTCTAAAGACATTGTAGGAGCAACCAAACTTGACAACAACTAAGAATATGAATACCCCAACTCAAGAATGTAGAAGAAGGGAGAGAAAGATAACATAAACATCAATCATCCCTTACCTTGAAGCTTGGAGAAGGTAAGATTGAGAGAGAGGAGAGTAGAAGGTATGAGAAAGTTTAGGAGAGCCAAGGTTTCATATTTGGGGGAAAAATGTGAATGGGGAGGGGATTTATAGGATAGAGGGTCACTTAAACAAAACTACGTTATTTTGGACCTATTCTAGATTAGGGGTACTACTGGAATGATCGTGACCGCTATAGCAGTTGACCAAGAGAACCGCCTTATGCACGTGGATGCCTAGGACCACTATAGTAGTCGCGGACCACTATAGTAGTCGCGAACCACTATAGTAGTCGCTGAAAGACCAAATCCCCTAACATCCAATAGCTTGACCGCTATAGGGGTCCTAGACCGCTATAAAGGTATAAAATGTGTGTTATGCATTTTGCAGGCTTTCATGCATCCATGGCCTTCTTACAACAAAGGTAGGTCCCAAGGACTCTAAGTCTACTAGACTTGTCTAGGAACACGTGGACTTGAGGTATCACACATGAAACTTGGATGTTGACTTAGGTAATTTCATTAGGTTATTTCAATATGAATATTGCTTAATTTTTTTTGGAAAGTAGTTTGTGAAATTAGTTTATGCACCTTATTACCAATTTTCCAATAAATTTACAACATATAACAAAATATGCTAGAAATGAAATAAATTGGAAATAAACTATAAATGTAAACAAACTAAGTAACTCAAAGATACTGGAAGTGAAATAAAGATGCTTCTTATACAACATAATGGTTACACAACTATCAATTTGACATGAAATAAACTGAAATGTAAACAAACTAAGTAAATAAAAACATAAACCATAATAACTAATTTCGCCTAGATGTTAAAGCTCAAACCCGTGTGACAGCAAAGATGATGAGGATTCAAACAAGGCTAACAAAGTTCAAGATCAATTACAATACATGGATGGACTAATGACTAAAGCCAGAGTAAAAAGGCTAAAAGAAGCTTTGCAAGGCCTAGTCATGAAAGCAAAGACCAAGAGCAATCCAGTTGAGCAAGAGCTCAAATGGACCACTCTTATTCCGTTTGAAGAATAGTCAAGTCCAACATGAAGAAGTCACTTGAAGACCAAAGATGAAGCCTAATTCAAATGATTAAGTTGCAAACAGATTGGGCTAGAATAATTAGTTTAAATTAGGTGTAATTTGTCTTATTTTCTTATAATTTTTGTGCACCTTTTATGTCTTCAATTTCATAAGCTTTTTAGTTGTTTTCAAAGTTAGTTTTAAGTGTTTTGAGAGTTCCTAGGCAATTATGATGGATGGTGGGTCAATTACTTGTATTTTCAATGATAGTGGGAATTTATGCTTAGTGGATTATGTAGAGGCTGGAACTCAATGTTCATGCAGTTCACTTAAGATTATAAATAGGAACACAATATAAAACACAAGCATGTTATGAATAGATTTCTTTTGAGTTTTCTCCCATTGTGAGAACTTCCCTTTGTTCTTAGGCAAAGAACTAAATCTGATCTTATCAAGGCAACTTTTAGCGATCAATCCAAGGCTTATCACTCACCTTCTCATCTTCTCTTGAGTATGGCATCTACATCTTTCTGATTAATCACAATCAACTCAAACATTTTATTAAACTCCAACCTAAAAGTGCAAGGCGATTCTCGGTTTATATTAGCTATTGATTCAAGCCACTCAACTCAAACAAAGCTAAATCATATCATTTGGTATTCAGAGCATGACTTCCTTGTAATTTAGGTTTGCCTTTTTTTTTTTTTTGCCTTCATCATTACAAAAAAAAGCATGAAAAAAAGAAAAATAAAAAGGAAACAAAAAAAATCTTGCTTTCATAATGTCATTGTGTTTTTCAAATCATTGTGAAAATTCGTTGTTTCAATTTTATTACTAGTTGTCCCCTATTCTTGTGTTGGGTGATCAATTCTTGTTGCCTTGGAAGAATCATTGATCAGGTTCTTTCTTAAGAATTCATAAAAGGAAGTTAAGCGGAAAAAGGCTAGAGAGAATCATTCTAGACAAAAGCCAATTTTGAGAGTAAAACACAAGTGTGAGAGACATAACTCAGGAGTGTAAACACTTAGTGAGGCTGTGAGGTCCTATATTTTTTGTTTTATTTTATTTTTTTATTTAGCTAACATGGTGGACTATGCAAATTCACAAGGCGGATTGTCAGCTTTCCAAATGCAAGTGCTGACTAGTCATCTTGAACGGCTATTCAATAGGAAGTTTGAGGAACTCCATGAAAGGATGGATAAGATGGAAAACCATGCACCTGGTTGTCAACATGCTTCTCAAGATGAAGGAATTACCAATCTGAAGAGGAAGATACAAGTGATCAAAACACAAGGAGAAGAAGGACCATTAAGCACAATAGGAAAAGAAGAAATTCTGGTGATGAACTTAGAGGAATTAACATCAAAATTCCTCCATTTCAAGGGAAGTCTGATCGCAAGTCTATTTGGAGTGAGCAATGAGTGGAGCAAATATTCTCTTATCACACATATTCTAAGGTAATAAAGTTAAGCTTGCTGCCTTTGAATTTACTAATTATGCTCTTGTTTGGTGAGATCAATTGCAAAAGAATAAAGCTAAGAATGGAGAGCAACTAGTTAGGACATGGGCTAAGATGAAGGTGATCATGAGAAGGAGATTTTTGTCTTCAAATTTCCATAGGGAACTCCACAACAAGTTGCAAGCCTCACTTAAGGTTCTAAGAGTGTGGATGAGTATCACAAGAAGATGGAGATGGCCATGTTTCAAGCAAACATTGTGGAGGATCAAGAAGCAACCATGGCTCGATTTCTCAATGGCCTTAATCAAGACATGGCTGATGCCTGGAGATGTATCACTATGTGGAACTTCAAGAAATGGTGCATCAACCAATTAAGGTGGAGCAGCAATTGAAGAGGAAAAATAAAAGAAAATTTTCCAGTTCCAAATGAATTCCTTGGAGAAGCAACCCAAAGAAGGAGCAACTCCAAAGAGGCTAAATCAAAGAAAATTCAACCATCAACAAAACACTTCAAAGAACCGAGACATAAAGTGCTTTAAATGTCTTGGAAGAGGTCACATTGCTTCTCAATGTCCTAACAAGAGTGCAATGATTCTGAAAGATAATGGAGACATAGAAACTAAAAATGAATCTATTTTATCATTAGAGGATGAAAGTGAAGGAGAAGAAGTCATTCCATATGATGGTGATTTGCTAGTTGTAAGGCGAGTTTTGAATGTACAAGTCAAAGAAGAATATGATGCACAAAGAGAAAAATCTTTCATACTAGGTGCCTTATTCAAGGAAAGGTTTGTAGCATGATTATTGATGGAGGAAATTGCACCAATGTGGCCAGCACAACTTTGGTGGAAAAATTAAATTTGAGCACTTCCAAACATCCTAGGCCATATAGGTTGCAATGGCTTAATAATAATGGAGAATTGAAGATGGATAAGCAAGTTCTGGTACCATTCATTATTGGAGATTATGTGGACGAGGTACTTTGTGATGTAGTCCCCATGGAGGCTACACACATACTTCTTGGAAGACCATGGCAATTTCACTGCAAAGTGATCCACAATGGATACACAAAACCAGTTTTCACTTGTGCACAACAAGAAGAAATTCACTCTTGCACCTTTCTTTCCAAGACAAGTTTTTGAGAATCAAGTAAAACGAGGCTCTGAGAAGTGACACATCCAATAAAAGAGAGTGAAAAGAAACTTTTGAGTGAAAAAAAGAAAGGTAAACACCAAGAGAGTGGTAAGCAAAAAAAGAGAAAGCACATGAGTGTCATTGCAAACTAAAATGAGATCAAGAGAGCTTGTTTTTCTCATCAACCTATGCTTGTACTTCTGGACAAGGAGACTTGTTTAAACTCTAACATTGATCAAACTTATTTGCCTAGTTCTTTTGTATCTTTTTTGCAGGAATTCAGGATGTGTTCCCAGATGAAGTTCCAAGTAGTTTGCCACCCTTAAGAGGAATTGAGCATCAAATTGATCTCATTCCCAAGGCTATACTCCCTAATAGGCCAACCTATAGAACTAATCCTGAGGATGCAAAGAACTTCAAAAACAAGTTAGAAAGCTGATGGAAAATGGATGGGTGAGGGAAAGCATGATTGTGTTGTACTCGTTATTCTTGTACCAAAGAAAGATGGATCATGGAAAATGTGTATGGACTTAGAGCCATCAACAAAATCACTGGAAAGTATAGACATCCAACTCCTAGATTAGATGATATGCTTGATGAATTGCATGGTTCTTGCTATTTTTCCAAAATTGATTTGAAAAGCGATTATCATCAAATTAGGATGAAAAAAGGGATGAATGGAAAACAGCTTTCAAAGCTAAATATGGGTTGTACTAATGGTTAGTTATGCCTTTTGGTTTAACTAATGCTCCTACTACATTCATGCGACTCATGAATTATGTTTTGCATGCTTTTCTTGGAAAATTTGTAGTTGTTTACTTTGATGATATCCTCCTCTATAGCAAGAGCTTAGGTGAACATCTTGAGCATTTGAAGTATGTCCTATTTGCATTGAGAGAAGAAAGATTGTATGCTAATCTAAAAAATGTTCTTTTTGCACTCAACAAGTAAATTTTCTTGGATTCATTATTGGTTCAAGAGGTGTAGAAGTGGATGAAGAGAAAGTTAGAGCAATTAAAGAATGGCCTACACCTAAAAATTTGAGTGTTGGAAGAAGTTTTCATGGGTTAGTTAGTTTCTATATAAGGTTTGTCACAAACTTTAGTACACTAGTTGCACTCTTAACCAAGGTTGTCAAGAAAAATATGGGCTTCAAATAGGAAAAAGAGCAAGAGGTGGCTTTCAATACCCTTAAGGAGAGGTTGAGTAATGCACCATTACTTGTTTTGCCTGATTTTACTAAATATTTTGAAATTGAATGTGATGCTTTAGGTATAGGTATTGGCGCTATTTTGATGCAAGAAGGCGACCTGTTGCTTATTTCAGTGAGAAATTAAGTGGCACTAAGCTTAATTACTCCACTTATGACAAAGAATTGTATACCTTAGTGAGAACCTTGCAGACATGGCAACACTATCGTTGCCAATAGAATTTGTGGTGCATATTGATCATGAATCTTTGAAGCATTTGAAAGGGTAAGGAAAGGTGAACAAGAGGCATGAGAAGTGAATTGAATTTCTGGAACAATTTCCATATGTGATCAAATACAAGCAAGGAAAGAAGAATGTGGTTGCTTATGCACTTTCTAAGAGGTATGCACTTCTTTCTACTTTAGATGCAAAATTGCTTAGTTTTGAGCATTTGAAAGACTTGTATATAAATGATTTTGATTTTGGATAATTGTACATTGCTTGTGAGAAAGGGTCAAAAAAGGATTTCTTTAGACATGATGGTTACTTGGCCAAGGGTAATAGACTTTGTACGCCTAATTTCTCCTTGCATGAATTGCTTGTTAGAGAGGCTCATGGAGGGGGCTTAATGGGTCATTTTGGGGTTAGCAAGACTTTGAGTATCTTGGTTGAACACTTCTTTTGACCTCAAATGAAAAAACAAGTAGAAAAAAATAGTGGTAGTTGTGTTACTTGCAAAAAGGCCAAATCCAAGGTTATGCCTCATAGATTGTATACTCCATTACCTATTCTTTATTCCCTTGGACTGATTTGTCTATGGACTTTATATTAGGTTTGCCTTGACCAAGAAGGGCAAATATTTTGCTTTTGTTGTTGTGGAAGGTTTTCAAAGATGGCATGCTTCATAGCTTATCACAAAATGGATGATGCCACTCAAATTGCTGAATTGTTTTTCAAAGAAGTAGTGAGATTGCATGGCATGCCAAGAAGCATTGTCTCTGACCATGACACCAAATTCTTAAGTCACTTTTGGAGGACCTTGTGGAACAAATTAGGAACCAAGCTCCTTTTCTCTACAACTTGTCATCCACAAACTAATGGACAAACTGAGGTAGTAGAACTCTTTCAACCTTGTTAAGGGTTGTGATTAGTAAGAATTTAAAGTCTTGGGAAGAATGTTTGCCTCATGTAGAATTTGCTTATAATAAGGCAACACACTCTACTACTAATCACTCTCCTTTTGAAGTGGTCTATGGTTTCAATCCTTTGACTCTATTAGATTTAATCCCTTTGCCAATGAGAGAGCAAGGTAATCTAGATAGCAAAAAGAAGGCTGAATTTGTCCAGGAACTCCATGAGAAGGTGAAACAACAAATTGAGAAGAAAATGTGGCAATATACTCATCAAGCCAACAAAGGGTGCAAGAAGGTGACTTTTGAGCCGGAGATTGGGTTTGGCTTTATATGAGCAAAGGAAGGTTTCCTTGAAAGACGTTCCAAATTGCAACCAAGAGGTGATGGTCCTTTCCAAGTGATTGAGAAGATCAATGATAATACCTACAAACTTGATCTTCTAGGTGAGTATCAAGTTAGTGCTACTTTTAATGTGACTGATTTCTCTTTTTTGATACAGATGATGAACTTGATTAAGGACGAATCCTTTTCAAGAGGGAGGGAATGATGAGGATTCAACCAAGGCCAACAAAGTTCAAGATCAATTACAATGTGTAACATCCCCTACGCTTTATGGATTGACAATTGTCCCACAAACTAACAGGTTTTCAACGTGCTTTGTCCTCACTCACATGCTTCCTAAGAAACTTCCTAGGAGGTCATCCATTACAAAATTGCTCCAAGTCAAGCATGCTTAACTGTGAAGTTCTTTCGTGATGGGCTACCGAAAGGAAGATACATCTTGTTGGTATAGGTAGTACAAATCAATTCATATAAGCCCTCATTAACTATATAGTCCCATACCTACACAATCTCAGGATCCCTTTCATTCGGGTGTATAATTGGTTCATTCATGTACCCTCCGCTTAAAGTCTGCTAGGAGTCGCTCCTTGTCCATGCCTTCTTGCACCGATGATCACTCCCCGACTTTGTCATCGGACGTTACATGCCCACCAGCTTCCTCTTGGTTCATCCCCGAACCACACCGTACTAGGAGAGGTGAGGCTCTGATACCATTTGTAATATCCCCTACGCTTTATGGATTGACGACTGTCCCTACAAATCAACATGGGTTTTTTCAGCGTGCTTTGTCCTCACTCACATGCTTCCTAAGAAAACTTCTCAGGAGGTCACCCATCTCAAAATTGCTCCAAGTGAAGCATGCTTAACTGTGGAGTTTTTTCGTGATGAGCTACCAAAAAGAAAATGCATCTTGTTGGTATAGGTAGTACAAATCAATTCATATAAGCCTTCATTAATTGTATAGTCTCATACCTAAACAGTCTTAGGATCCTCTCATTCGGATGTGTAATCGTTCATTCATGTACCCTTCCGCTTAAAGTCTGCTGAGCCGCTCCTTGTCCATGCCTTCTTGTACCGACGATCACTCCTGACTTTGTCAGGACGTTACATGTAATGTAACATCCTCCCAAGTACAACCCCATCCTTAAGTCATGACGTCGTACTCGAGAGTTGTTACTCATTAATTAGCGGACCTTTCTTAGTTATCTATAGCAAGATTGATCGAGTCGGGTAGTACTAATTCTGGATCTATTAAATATATACAACAAATAAACAAAACATTTATTCATTTCATAAGTAAGTACAAAAGGAAGCTCTTCTATGAGCTTGAATACATACATGTTCTCTATTACGTTTACAACCATATACACACCACTAAGTACAACATAATAAAAAAAAACACTATCTACTAAACTATTGCGATTTTCCTTTAGTGTAGCCTCGTAGTTCTCGGGTCAATCTGGAGGTGACACGGAAACACAAAAACACATAGGGGTGAGAATTACACAATTCTCAGTAGGTAACTTCCAATTACACACTTATAATGTCATCGTCATCGCTCCAGCCACTTCAGTTTATTTGAAAAATGTGATCATGCAATATAGTCTAAAGATTCATTTTAAAGTTCTAAAATCATCCATCGAAGTGGGTAGCTTTTAACAATCAATCACTTAGTGCATTTTTATTAAAATATGTCAACAAATAGTAAATCATCCCAGGTAGACCAATCATGATAACATGAGTATGCATATGATAATGTGGGGAAATTATTTCCAAGTAATCTAGTTTCACTTATGGCCATAGAAATCAAATCAATACATTTTTCTCTTTTCATTGACATAGGAAAGACTTAGTTATACCAACGGGTATTTATCATGGACAATCCCACAATAGATAGTTTATACCAAATGATATTTGTAGTGGATCATACCACAGGGAAATAAGTTGCTATCAAGATGAACTCATTCCTATATGTGATCATCGAACTTCATTTTTTTCCATTTCCGAATCACACACAAATCTATTCCTAGCCGATATCTCTATCGACTATAAATTGGGGAGTTCCTTTTTCAATTTTCTTTCTCTCATTCAACCTAAGTCTTGTTTGTTTTGTCCATATGTCAGAACATGCACAATTTAAGTTTATACGTTCTCTTTTCCTTTTCCAAATGCATGCATAAATCACATGTAGGTATTCCATCATATTAGAGGCCCATTCATGCCTCATGGGTAAGAAATTGAAATAATTAGCATGCATTCATATGCCATACACTTGGACTAGATATCACTTTACGACAACTTTCAGCCATTCTCATATTCTAGCACTTTGGCAGATTTACTATCCTAGGCACAACATTTAATTACCATATCAAACGGCCATTTCAAGAGCCACAAAAATTCTATATGACACCTCAATATGTCTAGGAGACCCTATAAAAATTTCAAGACAAACAAAGTCTCTAACTCCTTCAGTAAATTGTACAAATTTAGTGGTCAGGGACCACCAATTTAAGCTTAGAAAGAAGTTCTCATAATTTTTAACCCTAGCAAATGATTGAATCAACTCAAAATAAAATCATGGTAACTTCAAGATGTTTTCAACACTCTATAAAAATTTCAAGGGAAAAATCAATCATTTGGTATGTTAAAAAAATTAGTAAAATTTGCAGCTTCAATTTCACAAATCTAGGCAGCATAGACACACTTTGATTTTGGAATTTTTAAAGTATCAGGAGTCAAAATCAGAGCTCAAGAAAATTTGTGAAAATAGCTTAAGATGTTAGATTCAACATATGTTTTTTCTAGCTAATGAAATTATCCACAAATATTCTAGAAAATTCATGAACAATTACTGAGGAGGAAAATCGAAAATCAGAAGCATAGAGTAAAACCCTTTTGACAAAAATGATTTTTAACATCATCCAAACACTCCACCAAAATTCATACATCAATATCAACATAATATCAACCAGTATAACAAGAAATTTCGACCTAGCTCAATCAGATCACACTAGAATAAATTTGAAAAAGAAAAGGCAAGAAAACCCTACTTTTAGAGATTTGTGGCTCTTAACTCCAAGGGATGCTCTAGAATGCTTTTGCTTCACTTCAACGCTTCCCAACATCCCCAAACCCTTCCTTTAACCTCAGATTGTGTGTCCTCAAATTTGGAAAAGTGATGGATTCAAATTATAATCGGTTAGATTTGTAGGTTATGATGAGTAGAATAAGTTTGGTGAAGGGAGTTTGTGGTTTCATCAAGTCTAGGCTAGGAAAATGGAGTTTTGAAACAAGTTTTGAGCTTGTGAAAAATGAAAAATGGAGGCTGGTTGTGTATGCTAGAAAATGGCCGAGAATGAAAGCTTGATGGAGAAGTTGAGCTTGTGTTTATCTTACATTTAATGCATGGATGACATATTATATAGTTAGTAAATTCTTAATTCAAGAAAGTAAAATGGATGGCCAGGATTAAGATTGAATCGTGGCCTTCCACTTGTTTAGAATGGATATACATTATCCATTTGTAATGATTAAAATATCTTTCGATGTTAAAAATCGCATATTGAAATTTTACTGAACTAGTAAACACTTTACATGATTAAACTGATATTACCCAAAAATTAATTCTAAATATAAAATCATCATTCCCACCTATTTCTAACCTTATTCCCATTTCTCATAATTTCGGGCACCTCTAGAGGTTGAATCTAGGGTTTCTGCGCGGTGGATGGCCGCAAGGTTACTATTCACCGACCCAATTTTTTTTTGAAGGTCTGTTGGGCCACCCTTATCATTGCTATACTGTTAGATTTTTGAAATTATGAATAACAAAGCACAAATTAATTTTTAAATAATTTTCGGGTGTTACACAACGCATGGATGGACCAATGACTAGAGCTAGAGTAAAAAGGCTAAAAGAAGCTTTGCAAGGCCTAGTCATGGAAGCAAAGACCAAGAGCAATCCAGTTGAGCATGAGCTCCCAAAATGGACCACTCTTATTCAGTTTAAAGAATAGCCAAGTCCAATATGAAGAAGTCACTTGAAGACCCAAAGAATAGCCAAGTGATCAAGTTGCAAACAAATTAGGCTAGAATAATTAGTTTAAATTAGGTATAATTTGTCTTATTTCTTGTAATTTTCATGCACCTTTTAATGTCTCCAATTTCATAAGCTTTTTAGTTGTTTTTAAAGTCAGCTTTAAGTGTTTTAAGAGTTCCTAGGCAATTATGATAGATGGTGGGTCAATTACTTGTGTTTTCCATGATAGTGGTAATTTAATGCTTAGTGGATTGTGTAAAGGCTACAACTCAATGTTTATGCAGTCCACTTAAGATTATAAATAGCAACACAATATAAAACACAAGCGATTATGAATAGATTTCTTTTTAGTTTTCTCCCATTGTGAGAACTTCTCTTTTGTTCTTAGGCATTGAACTAAATATGATCTTATCAAGGCAACTTATGGTGATCAATCCAAGACTTATCACTCACCTTTTCATCTTCTCTTGAGTATGGCATCTATATCTTTCTGATTAATCACAATCAACTCAAATACAATCCTAAACTCTAACCTGAAAGTGTAAGGCAATGCTAGTTTATATTAGCTATTGATTCAAGACACTCAACTCAAACAAAGCTGAAAGTATCTAGAAAAGGTCAAACCTCATGTTCGGCACCCACTTGGCATCCTACTCCTGTTATCCTTGCCATGAGGTGCCTGATGTTGTAATGGCATGTAGTGTATGAACGCTAATGGAGGAAGTTCTTCCAAGAATCAAATGATTGCATCAATGGTCAATAGAAATTAGGTGTATCAACTAGAGTTATGACAATAGGGGTCCCCCTTAAGCTGGCTCATGTTTGACCTTATCCTTATTTAGAAAGGCAAAAAAATTGAGGACATCTAGTGTAGATAAAGTCAAAGTACCTATTGAGAACTAATGGATTGGCTCGCCTATCTGCGATGACTGCTAGGCATGAACTTACTGGGTTACTGGAAGTTGGGGTGGATGGCATAAATGAAGAACTAGGGAATGCATGATCTAGTGGTTGGCAGATGGCATAAATGAATAGCCAGGGGCATGCCTGGTCTGGTGGTTGGTGGCTGGTGGATGGCATAAATGAAGAGCATGGGGCATACATGGTGGCTGAGCGGCCGGGTTTGTGCAATACCATGATAACCATAACCACCATCATCATCATCGTCAGCCATAACAGTCATAGTCTTGTGCATCTTCATCATCAATATCCTAGTCCCTATCCCTAGATACTAACATATACTAGAACAAGCCCCAACATGAAGATGACAAGTGGGACCTCTTTCATTTGAGACATCAAGTGGATAAGTTATCACTGAGCAGCGATATTGTAGTTAGGACATCACCCAACAAATCTATAAGTGCACAATCAACTAGGGCTTTTGAGAAAAACCTATGTGCAAATGCCTAGTACCTCTGGAATACTCATGTGATGGCCAATGTCATCAACCTTCTTAACCTCAATCTACTTATTAATACATTGATCCAATAATTCATGATATATGTGAAAGTGATCAGGCCATCACCACGCTGACCTTGCACCCACGTCCATCACTACCATGAAGCCTATCAATGTTCATTGCATGACCTGGTATGTGTTGGCCTTTGTAAAACTTAGTAAGAACACAATCTGGAGCATGCCACTCAACAATGGCAAAGCATATAAGAGGTGACAAGCATCTAAACACCATCGTCACCATAAACAAAGCTAGCATATAATTCGTTTAATGGCTCAGTGATTAAATGGCCTCCACCTAAATTATAGTAATAAATAACAATGTATTAATATACTACTAAACACCCTAAATTGGCAACTCAATAACAACATAACAATTCATGACTTACCCCTTCAATACCAATAGCATCAAGTTGTGCCCTAGCCATCACCAACCGATCATTGTTTGCATCAAAAGTAGATTTAAAACCTTGCCACTTGAAAATAAGTGTCAACCATTACAATATTTGCAAGCAAAATAACATAATATTAACAATATAAAAATTCACAATTGTTTATGGACATCTATCTACCTCATTGTTAATGGAAACCTTAGTGGAAACTATCCTGGAGGCCAAACTACACATTCTATACCAACCCCACAATGGAAGGGCCTCAATCAATCTCGACCGCATTGTATTTGCAAGCATGATACAATGAGCAATAAAGAAGGCTAAAACTGTAGATCCCTAACAAAGTGTCCTGCAATGGTGCAGGTTACTTAGATGTGATAGCCACTTAAGATGAACGCAACATCGTCCCTTAATTAGCATTTTTTGGCAATTGATTGAAATTTGCACTTAACCAAGATAGGTTCACATAACTCCTTTTCATGTTCACCATTGTCGGACGACTATCATGGCACAATGTCAAGATATCATGGCCGTTAAATCTCCTCCATACATCCACTAATAGTTGGCTTGTTTACGCGATCCTAATTGGAATACCACGTCTTCAAGTGTGATGTTGCATTCTCCATATGGAAAATAGGAAGTGTGTGTTTCTAGGCACTATCGCTCAACAAGCGCACTGATGAATGCCCTTATAATAATAACATCCTACATGTAACAACTAACAAGGCCTAAAAACCTACAATTTCAAGGTAAGGCTTAACTTGGATTAGGTAGGTTAATTGTAGTGGATTCATGCCTTGTACGAAGTGCCTAGGTAGGCTATATCACATAAAATAACTTAAATTAAATTTAAACAAATAAAAATATAAATTAAACAAAGGTAAATTAAAATAAACTAAATTAAGATAAATTACACTAAAAGCTAAAATAATAATAAAATAAATAAAAAGGGTGTTTACCAAGAAAACTAAATTATATGTGTGTTAAATTAAACTAAACAAACTAATTTTAATAAAATAAACTAAATTAAAATAAATTACACTAAAAACTAAATTGGTAAATTCAAAAAAAATAAAAATAAAAAGGGATTAGCTTATCAGATTAGAAAATTGAAATAAACTACCTAACACTGAATCAAACTAAACAAACAACTAAATTACACTAAAAAAACTGAAATAGTAAATTAAAATACAATTAACTAAAGTAAATTAAAATAAATGATAAAAATAAATTATGCTATAAGATTAAAATAATAAATTAAACAAAAATAATTTATTATACACTTAAATATAAAAAATTACTAGCTCTTCCATTCTTCCAGCAATATGCCCATCATCATCACTATACTTGTTTTTTTTCCTTCTCTAAAGTGAAAAATGAGTAACTTGGGCAACTTATCACCTTGGGTGACTTCTCCTTATATAGAGTGTGGAAATAGGGTCGTTGCACTAGCCGTTAGTGTCCTCAGTGCATAAATTACACTATGCTGGCACTTATGTATTACAATAGTTTGTGCCATCTAGGTGCAACTTATGCACTAGGGACATTCAATGAGAAAAATTCATACTACATAAGTCGTGCAAGGCCTAGTACGACTTATGTATCAAAATTAAAATGTACAAGGCTGGTACAATGTATATATAAAAAAAGAACAAATTTCGAGTTTCCACCAACAGGACATATTTAAAGTTTCTAATTTTTTATTTTATTCCTGCAAATTTTCCTAAATTTTCTATAGAACAAATTAGTTCTTCTAGGAAAAAGATATTTAAAGAGATTTTTGTCAATTTAAAATGTTGAATAAATTAATACCTCTAAAAAAATAAGATAAATCATGTCTCAAGAATCATGAAAAAGGTAAATGGGACAAATTCGTCTAATATTTTTAATTGATGGGAATTTGTTTGTGTAATTTTTTTAGGAGGGACCAATTTGTCTGATTTTTTCTAGAGGAACTAATTTGTCCAACATAAAATTTAAGAGGAACGAATTTAGGGGTTTTATCTATAAAATCTTTTAAAAAAGATGTTACCCAATCAAGGTTAAGAAAATCATACCTAACATCAAACGGATAAGGCACTGATTTAAATATTTATTGGCTCAACCGATTTAACTAAGATTCAACCAAAATATAAAAAGTATACATATTTCTATATAAATATATACATTTGATTTTTTTTGGTAATAAATATATACATTTGATTGATTATATTACTATTAAATAAAAAATATTAAAGAAAACAAATGAATAGTTGGAATGAAAGACATAAACTCCCATCTTGTTAAAACTAACAAGTTTTTTATTCTTTAAGGCTACTATAAATAAAGCACTCAAACTCCGACTTCGCTAGACATTGATATTTTTCACTCTTAAGACAAAAACAAGCGACTTTTATGCATTTAAAATAAAAAAAAACGTGAATTACATGTCTTATTTTCAAATTTGTTACATATGTGCCCTAAATTTATTTTAATAGAAGTCAATTCAAATTGTCACAACCCAATCAGGAAGCATGACCCACATGAGGAATCATCCACATAAGCCTCATGACCTATGTACCTCTCTATATGCATATTTGAAACATAAAATTCATTTAAAACATAATTTCTTTTTTTTTCCCCTAAACAAATCACCTGTTCTCTGAAATTAATATAATCATAACTGAAATGTCATGGTCACATTCATAGTTATAATACAAATTATGTATACCATGAATCTGTATTCATTTTAAGCATCACTAAATCATGAGCATCAAAATGCAAACTATGCCTAAGGTCTAGGACATCCTGCCTACAATGTCCTGGAGCACTCTAACCAAACAAAGATGCTTCACCCCAAGTGAAGCTTACTAGATGAGACTTTACTTTTGCTAGGAATAAGGTGGCTGAGGAGGACCCACAACAACTACCTGTGTTTGTAAAGAGGAAAAGGGAGGGCTGAGTTTTATGCAAAACTAGAGTGAATCTTTACCTATAATCCCCTTTCATGGGACACCAAGAGACATACATAATGCAATATACATATAGCAAATGAAAACTTATTTGCTATTTATTTATATAGCTAGCTAGGAAAACATTTTTCATCCCCTAAATTCATAAAACATTTCTCAGTTTATTTTTCTTATTTGAAATAATGTAAACATGTGTACCGCAACTTCTAGAGAAATAGTAATCTTTCTATTCTCTATCAGTACCTCACTAGGTCTTGTTATATGTTTTTTGGTTATTTATATATGTATGTATCTTCGGGTTATGACATAATAAGAGGTTATCTGGTTGCACGTAAGGAGTGTGACATAACAAGATATCATTTGGTTATATATAATGAATATGACATAACATTATAAGTTTATGAACTCTATGGGTTCCTTCGAACTCAAATTGGACACCTAACTAGATTCCATCTCTACTCTATGAGATTGTCCTTTAGAGACAACTTGGTACCAAGGTTAATAATCAATTCCAAGTCATGAACTAACTAGCCTTTATATAGTTACGCTTAAACTAATCTATTATTAACTCAAATAAATTTGAAAACTTTTAAAATCTTTAAATACTTTGAGAGTTTTGAACCCATGTAACTCTAAAACTAACCTTAGCATAACTATGGCTATGAAATCATGTCCAAGGGATCACCCATTTAAAGACACTATGAGATCAAAGTCCATAGAGTATGTAGTTGCCAACTGTCCTGAGTCATATAAGATTTGTACTTTGAATTTATTTTATGATTGAGTTTCTAAATCATCTTTTAACAACATACTTTCATAAGCTTAAAAACCTTGAAAATCATAACAACACTCCTTAAGATCATGAAAACTTCCAATGATCACATACAAAATCCATTCAACATAACAATCATTTAACAATCATATATCTCTAATAGCCACAATTATAACTAACTTTACATAAAATCATTGTCATAGATCATACAAAAAGTGATATGATTCAGCTTTGTTTGAGTTGAATGGCTTGAATCAACAACTAGTATCAACCTGGATTGCCTTGCTATTTCAGGTTAGAGTTTAAGTTTGTGTTTGAGTTTGTTTGTGTTTAAAACAGAAAGATATAGACTCCACACTCAAGAGAAGATGAGAAGGTGAGTGATAAGTCTTGGTTTGATTGCCACAAGTTACCTTGATAAGATCAGATTTAGTTTTTTCTCCAAGAACAAAAGGGAAGTTCTCACAATGGGAGAAAACTCAAAAGAATTCTATTCATAATTTGCCTTGTGTTTTATATTGTGTTCCTATTTATAATCTTCAATGGACCTCATAAATATTGAGTTCAGCCTCTACACAATCCACTAAGCATTAAATTTCCACTATCATTGAAAACACAAGTAATTGACCTACTATCTATCATAATTGCCTAGGAACTGTTAAAAATGACTTTGAAAACAATTTAAAAGCTTATGAAACTAGAGACATTAAAAGGTGCACAAAAATTACAAGAAAATAAGATAAATTACACCTAATTTAAACTAATTATTCCAGCCCAATCTGTTTGCAACTTGATCACTTGAATTGCGCTTCATCTTTGGGTCTCCAGGTGACTTCTTCATGTTGGACTTGACTATTCTTAAAACTAAATAAGAGTGGTCCATTTTGGAAGTTCATGCTCAACTAGATTGCTCTTGGTCTTTGCTTCCATGACTCGGCCTTGCAAAGCTTCTTTTTGTAACATCCCTGCTGCTTTATGGATCATCGACTATCCCACAAACCAACACGGGTCTTCAGAGTGCTTTGTCCTCACTCACACGCTTCCTGGGAAAACTTCCAGGAGGTCACCATCCCAAAATTACCCCAAGTCAAGCACGCTTACTGTGGAGTTCTTCGTGATGGGCTACCGAAAAGAAAGATGCATCTTTATGGCATAGGTAGTACCAATCAATTCATATAAGCCTTCCTTAACTGTATAGTCCAATACCTATAGACTAGGATCCTCTCATTCGGGTGAGTAATCGGTTCATTCATGTACCCCTCCGCTTGGAGGCAGGAGCCGCTCCTTGTCCGTGCCCCCGCACCGCGATCACTCCCTGCCTCGTCCCGGGCTTACACTTTTAGCCTTTTTGCTCTAGCTCTAGTCATTGGTCTATCTATGCATTGTAATTGATGTTGAACTTTGTTGGCCTTGGTTGAATTCTCATCAAACAGTCATAAAAGTCTTTAACAATCAAATTTAACAATAATGGTCCGATGGGTTTTATCAGAAAAACATATAGTTCACGTTATTTGGAAAACAGCTTCATAATTCAGGATAATATCTCAATTCTTAAAATAAACTCTAAAATCATGTGCTACATCATATTTTGATGAACAGAAATATAGCAAAGTAAAGATCAAGGAGATCAAGGAGAAGAAGATGTGACACAAAGATTTTATACGGTCGGCCAAACCCTATATTTAGGACTCAACAAACATTGAGGTTCCACTAAACACCTTTCTCAAACTAGAAAAAGAAAACTGGATAGTCTTTACATTAGCCTTCCCAGCTCTCACTTATGACCAATGGACAACACCCACTATCACAAGTTGAGTAATGATTCACTAGCCTTTCCAAGCTGAACTAAGTAGTTATTCACCAGCTTATCCAAATTGAATCGAATAGTCTTACCCAGCCTCTCCAAGCTACAAACCATGACTAGTAGACAACCTTTATTGTCATGTTGAAAGTAGTTATTCACCACCCTCTCCAAGCCGAACCGTGAGCAGCAAGAACACCTTAGTGTTGCATTGCAATTAGTTTTACATTAGCCTCTCCAAGCTATCTCACAGTGATCACTACTAGATTGAGGATACAAAGGTTTTGTGTTTGGGTTGCCACTCAAACTAACCTACACTTAAGTTTCCTTAAAATGTACATGAATAATCCTGGGATAACTTGAATAACTTCTTTCCCACATCTTTTCCTAAGAAGAACATATAAATATTCAAGAACGTGGAAAGAATATTTTTACAAGTAAGGAATCTGATTACTTTATGATATGACGAAGCTTGCTGGAGGAGGAGAGATTTTTGTAGAGTTTCCTCTCTTGTGTAGCGCAGTCTCATCTTTTCATTTGAGCACAACATCTCCATGTAAAGATGGTCTTCCTTGTGACGATTTCTCTTGATCAGATCTCCAAGTAACACATGTTGATCATCCATTTGTGTCTTGAAAAATCAATATAGAAGAGTAGGCTGACATTGTCAATTTGTTGTAGAAGCCATTGTGGCATTAAGGTTTCTGATGTCCCTTAAAAAACTACTCTTACTTTCTTAACGTGGTTTCTAAACTCTTTCTTCTAAAAGATGGGGAAAATTGATCTAGTTGGCAAAAGAGATAACACGCTTCCACTGAGTTTGACTCTAACTTTGAATTTCAAAATTCAAATTTTCCCTCCTTTTTCTAGCAACATTCAGCGCTGTACAATGAAGTGAGCTTTCTGACATGCAATAACAGATCCTTGATGATCTCTTGAGCTTTTGGTCTTCAATCTAATCCTTCTGATGATGAAAACATTGCGATTATGCTGATTAGAGATACTATAACACCTTGTTCTCAGAGTTTGCTTGACATCTTCATTGTAAGCATACTTTTTGATGTCTAGTGCTACTTTCTGAAGACTCTATTCTTGGTTTCTTGCAGTGCTGATTTCTTCTTCCAATCATTAGCTATTTTAAGCTTGAATAAGGGTATAATTTTTCTTACTTTTTAGTTTCAAATCTCTTAACACGAGATAAAACATATTTGCATATGCAAAGTAAAATACATCCTCATTTGATTAAGCCTTACTCTTGCTAAACAATAGAACATGTTTAAACTTACAAGAAACTCAAGACAACCATTAGTCGTTCTTCAAAGCGTTTCTCTTAACTGGCTTTGTTATCATTTAAAACTTGTTGACGCTTCTTGGAAGGGTTTTGGAGCTAACAAAATTTTGTTTGATTTAACCACTTTGGACTGAATTGCAATTGGTTGCTCTTTCTTTGGGTTGTTTCTCCAAGGAATCGAATTGGAGCTAGAAGAACTTCTTCTATTTCTCCTTTTCAATTGCTGCTCCACCTTGATTGCTTGATGTACCATCTCTTGAAGTTCCACATAGTGATACATCTCTACCGCATCAGCTATGTCTAGGTTAAGGCCATTGAGAAATTGAGCCATGGTTGTTTCTTGATCCTTCACAATGTTTACTTAAATCATGGCCATCTCCTTCTCCTTGTGATACTCATCCACACTCTTAGAACCTTGAGTGAGACTTTGCAAATCTCCTTCTTATGATTGCCTTCATCTTAGCCCATGTCCTAATTGGTTGCTCTCCATTCCTAGCTCTATCTTTTTGCAATTGATCTCACCAAATAAGAGTATAATCAGTAAATTCAAGGGCAGCAAACTTAGCCTTATTACCTTCAGAATATGTGTGACAAGAGAATATTTGCTCCACTTTATTGCCTACTCCAAATAGGCTTGTGGATCAGACTTCCCTTGAAATAGAGGAATTTTGATGTTAATTCCTCTAAGTTCTTTACCAATTTCTTCTTCTCCTATTGTACTTAATGATCCTTCTTCTCCTTGTGTTTTGATCACTTGTCTCTTCCTCTTCAGATTGGTAATTCGTTTCATCTTGCGAACTATGTTGACTACCAGGTGCATGGTTTCCATCTTATCCATCCTCTCATGGAGCTCTTCAAATTTTGTATTGAATAGCCATTCTAGATGTCCAGTCAATGCTTGCATCTGAAAAGCAGATAATCCTCCACCTTGTGATAATTTTTCATATCTTGCCATGTTAGCTAACTGAAAGAAAAATATAGGACCTCACAAAACTAACAATATGTTTATACTCTTGAAATATGATACTCACACTCGTGTATGTCACTCAAAATTGGCTTTTGACAGAAAATGTTCACTCTAGCCTTTTTCCACTCAAACTTCCATTGATTAGTTCTTAAGAAAGAACCTAATCAATGGTCCTCTTAAGGCAACAGATTTTGATCAAAATAAAGAACTTAGAATAAAGGATGACTAGAAGAACTAAAATAAGGAATTTTGTTGCAACATACTAGAACATGTTCTATCTTGTTTTCTTCTTCTTCTTCTCTCTTTTTTTTTCTTTTTTCAGTTTTTTGTTTTTTTTTCTTTTAGTTTTTTTTTTGTAATGATGAAGACAAAATAAATAATAAATAAAACAAGTTCAAACCTGAATTACAAGGAAGACGTGCTCTGAATACCAAATGATATGATTCAGCTTTATTTGAGTTGAAGGCTTGAATCAACAACTAGTATAAACCTGGATCACCTTGCTCTTTTAGGTTAGAGTTTAAGGTTGTGTTTGTGTTTAAAACAGAAAGATATAGACGCCATGCTCAAGAGAAGATGAAAAGGTGAGTGATAAGTCTTGGTTTGATTGCCATAAGTTACCTTAATAAGATAAGATTTAGTTCTTCGCCCAAAACAAAAGGAAAGTTCTCACAATAGGAGAAAACTCAAAAGAATTCTATTCATAATCTGCTTTGTGTTTTACATTGTGTTCCTATTTATAATCTTAAGTGGACTACAAAAACATTGAGTCAGGGTCTTCATAATCCACTAAGCATTAAATTCCCACTATCATTGAAAACCCAAGTAATTGAACCACAATCTATCATAATTGCCTAGGAACTCTTAAAACACTTAAAATTGACTTTGAAAACATCTAAAAAGCTTATGAAATTGGAGACATTAAAAGGTGCATGAAAATTGCAAGAAAATAAGACAAATCACACCTAATTTAAACTAATTATTCTAGCATAATCTGTTTGCAACTTGATCACTTGAATTGGGCTTCATCTTTGGGTCTTAAGGTGACTTCTTCATATTGGACTTAGCTATTCTTCAAACTGAATAAGAGTGGTCCATTTTGGGAGTTCATACTCAACTGGATTGTTCTTGGTCTTTGCTTCCATGACTAGGTCTTGCAAAGCTTCTTTTAGTCTTTTTGCTCTAGCTCTAGTCATTGGCCCATCCATGCATTGTAATTGATCTTGAACTTTATTGGCCTTAGTTGAATTCTCATCAAAGTCATAAAAGTCTTTAACAATCAAATTTAACAATAAGTGTCCCATGGGTTTTATTAGAAAACATATAGTTCATGCTATTTGGAAAACCACAATTTCATAATTCAGAAATCTCAACTGTTTCAATAAACTCTAAAACTATGTGCTACATCATATTTTGATGAAAATAACTATAATGACTAACATAGATATCACAAGTTTGAACCTACTCACCTAGAGGGGCAAAATTTGCATATTCAACACCAATAGAACACTTGGAGGAAGAAATGACACCAATATCTGCCATTGAAGCAATAGAACTCTTTATTAACTTCTAGAATCTTGAAATAACTCAAATCTAACTCTAATAATCATGAAAGGACACCATGGCATGAGAACCATGAGAACACTAAATCTAACCCCTAAAAGCATAAGAGATTGATGGAAAAAAGGAAGCAAAACTAGCAAAACAACTTACCTTTTAAGCTTGGAGGATGAAAAATTCACGTTAGAGTTGAGAGAAAATGAAAAAAGAATCGAGTTTAGGATAAAAGTAGGGTAGAAAGGTGAGGTTTTCATATTTTGGTGATGAGGAAGGTGTATTTCTGTCGGAACCTGAAAATGGGGATTTATATAAATCTTTGAATACTGGCGCTCATAGAGAGCATTCTAGAAAGACCGCCTTATCACTTAAATTGCAGTGTGCTATTTGAGTGCTGGGCGCTCCAGAGTGCTTGTTTTCCTTCACCATTACCTTTTGTGATCATTGCAGCCTTTTAGAGTTATTTTCCTAATATTTTGGGTAATAAACTGAGTAGGCCTTCCAACAACATAAGTAGGTCCTAGGGGACCCCAAGGCCATACTAAAATTGCCTAGAGACACGTGTATAGGGTATTACACAAATCAAATTCAATGAAAACTAAAGATTTTATTTAAAAGCAAAAGAAGTCCATGCACAATAGCTTTAGACATGCATGCACGCTTTAACGATGACTTGGTGCTCACAAAGTCGATTTAGATCAACTTCAATGGTAATCAAAAGTTGTTTTGAATCGGCTTCAGTCAAATGGTCTCATGTCTCGAAAGTCGACTTAGGCCGATATCACGCTTTATTTGGATTGTACACGTGAGGAAACCGACACGTGAGGAAACGATCCCATGAAGTCCTTAGATGATATGTCATGCACAAAAGCCTCATAATTTCCAATCAAACATAATTTAAATACTAAATACCTAATTCAGTCCCTCAGATTTAGAGCTAGGGACAAATTACTCCCTTAGATTTGAAAAGTCTCATATTAGTCCATCAAATTTTATAAATGGGCACAAGTTAGTCCCTCCTTCAAATTATTGTCTAAACTTTATAGAAATACCCACGTGTTTTGTTAACTTGCTCATGCATATTGTTAATTTTCACGGTGGGTCCTAACTTGCCTTACTTCTGTTATTGGCAATAAATAACAACTTAAAGTCAAAATCTTTCTTCTGAGAGAACTATGGTGAGAGAGAAGATGAAGAAGAAGGTCTAAACGACTTTGTTTAAAGGAGTGAGGCAAGTTAGGACCACCATGAAAATTAATAGTACACGTAAGTAAGCTAACAAGACACTAGGTGATAATTTTACGGGGACTAACTTATTCCCATTTGTGAAATTTGAGGGACTAGTATAAGATTTTTCAAATATGAGGCTAATTTGTCCCATACTATAAATCTAAGGGACCAAGTTATGGTTTTAGTTTTAAATATAAATTAGATAAACTTTTCTCGTTTGTCATAAACCAATCCATATGCAAATATTTGCATAAATAAACAATTGCTCCAAAATTAGTCATAGAATCTAACAAGCATAATTATATCTTGGAAGATATAATGCTTGGGAAGATCTAACAAGCATCATGCCAGCCCCACTACCAACTAGTGTATTCATGGTCTCTGACCCCCCAAATGAACTTGAGCACTACTAACATAACTAAAGGCCACTTCACTCCAAAGTAAAGTTCAACAAAAGATAATGCTAATAGCTCCTAAGGAGGTATCTGGGAAGACTTTGGACCAAGACCTGAGTTTCATCTAAAACTAGTGAGTGGATTCTCACCTACAATTACACATGGGACGACCAAAGTGATACATAAATAATAATGTAGCAATCGAAATTCTTTTCATTCATAGTGCATGATGATAACAATAATTTGGTCAAAACCCATAAAAAAATAATAAGCTTTTCTGATTAATTAAAGAGAGACAAAATGCTAAACAAGTCACAAAAGTGATGCTTATTCCCTCGCAAATAAGAGCATCTAATTAAGATGGTAAATCCTTCGCAAACCACGTCCTCGTGGATTGATCTAAGTAAAGGGTGATTGCCCTTTATGGACAATATGGTATACCGACATTAATGAATTTAGTGTTGTTAACTCACAACTCTATTTCTTTCTAACTCCTATCCAAACATCACTCACAATCATCATGCTAAAGGTTCAAAAGCTAAAGTCTCAAATAAGTACTTTCTATTATCCCTATAGTTCATATTCTATATTTCTAAAATAAATATTTTTGTCTTGCTATTTATTGAAAATAGTTCTAAAGGCATAACTATGTAAATAGGATACAATCATCAACAATGGTCCCATGTATTTCCCCAAAAGTAAGGTTATAAAATCATGATTTTTCTGACTTGACATAAATTATAAAGCACGTACCTTGCAAAATTAAATTTTTAAATTCATGGAAAGGATGTATAGTGTAGAGAAACTAATTATAATGGCCAAAGAAAGGTCCATGAGCTTAAACCCACCTACCTGAAGGGGTTGGAAAAGAGGTGCTAGCATCAACGAAGCTTTGGGAGTGGGAATGACACCAACGTTAAATTCCAGTTTCAGAATTTTCAGTTTTCTTTTACAAATTCTGGAAAACTAGAAAACTGAAAATGAAAATTGAAAGCTGGAAACTTAAACCAGGCCTAAAGGTTCCAGGAATTTTATCTTTGATCATTTTTTTAGCTAAATAACACAAACCCCTTGAGGTTTATCTAAATAACACTTAACCCCATTCTTGTTTCAATATTACAATCCACTCCATTCACTTACTTTGTCGTTAGTCAAGTGATTTTAATTTTATTAACCATGGTTAACGTAAGCTTGGCAGCTTAGCTACGCTTTCCAAGTTCCAACTCCATTGCTGTCAAGACTACCTAGAAAATCGACAATTGAATCATTGGGCATAAGCAAATGCACCCAAGAACACTAACCAGGAAGACCAGAGGAGAGAGCTGGATGAGGATGGGGTACAACCATTGGCCAATGATAGTGTTGCTAGAAAGTGTGTGCAAAATGTATTATTTCAAATTATCGACCTTCGATTTCAATGGGTATTCATAGAAGTTTCTGCACGTTGTTTTCTCTTTGGCCTTCAAGTATAATTCTAAGAAGTTCATACTAAAACTAAATCTCAAGAGCGATCAATTAATACAGGACAAGGACAATGATGAATTGGATTTAAGTTTCCACAAAATATTTGTGATTTTAAATGTGTGTATGTATAGCAATGATAGTTAACTTCAACTCTCTGAGCCCTTATATGTTTTGAATTTTGATGGATTAAAATAGAATTTATGAAATTTTAAGTAAATAGTTAGAAAATCCAAGGAAGGCTTTATAACATGAAGCTTTTCATTAAGATTTCCTGAAAGTATAAGGGTGTGTCATAAATTATTTTATCAATGAGGATGCAAATAGAGATCGATATGGATGCAACATTTAGTGTTTTTGGTTCATTTTGAATAAGAATTTGGTCACGTGAAATTAAAAAATGATCTTGCTAGGCATGGAGCTTACGATCCCAAAACTAGAGGAGTGATATAGAAAGAACTATGGCCTACGAGCCAAGCCAAGGGGCCATTGTGTTTTCTTGGTTTTTTTGAGTTTTAATATATATTACGAGATATAATACTGGAGCGTAGGCACACATCTTAATAAATGGATGTGTGTGCATTCGAATCAATATTCTTATTGTTACAGGACATGTGGATTCAGATTATTCTATGGTGATAAGAAAGAAGACAACTGAGTCAAAATTGATTATTGTTTTAACATTTTCAGTTAACTATGGTTAAGTAACAGAGAATATTCTGTTAGAATAATATTAGAAAACTATTGGCATTACACTAAATGGGGTGGGCTGCAATATTGGAGTGAAAATGAGGTTAGGTGTTATATTGAGAAATCTCAAGGGTAGTTTATGTCATTTGCCCTTTTCTTTTTATCATGATAATGTATTGGGCAAATTATAGGATCTTGCCTAAGGTCCATCATAATTAGACTTAACCCTTTTTAAATTTTTAGAAATCACTTACCTCCCATGATTAATTTAAAATCATAACGATTACACCCTTCCTTTTTGTTTTTTAGTTTATAATACTAAAGAATTGAATTGAATTGTCAAAATTATGTTAATTTTACATGATCAAATACTGGAATTTAGAACACCAAACTTAGAAATACCATAAACCACATGAAATGAAATGTGTACCTCTTGAAGCCATACTGCAAATTGATATGGACGCGTGCTTTACGTCAGTACAGAGAGCTTCCACTCCTTTTCCGTCTCTGTGTTAGACAATGCCTCGATGGAGTAGCATGTCAAGAAATACAGATTGAAGTGGGGACCTTCCATAAATAAATATATTGTAACCAAGTGATAAGATGCATTTATGCCACTTATCTTATTGTCAAACCTTAGCTTTTTACTGAGTTATTAATGTAATTAATTAAGATTTTAATTTATTTCCCATTGTGTAATTTTGGAAGAATTAATGACTTTTACACTTATTTTGAATAAATTGTAATTACATTCCTGTTGTGTTTAACTTGTCTGTTTGAGTATGTTTTTAAGCACAGGAACTTTGGATCAATTACAAAATATTAAAGCAAGGTTGAAAACTCTCTGAAGAAGCTTGAAACAAAAGGAAGAAAAAGTGTGGAAGTTCACTCTCAGGTGAGCGCTGACAGTGCTCATTTAGCATTGTAGTGCTCTAGAGGAACAACCATCAAATTTTGGGACTCAACGTTTGTCAGCGCTGCAGCTCCTTAAGCATTGCACGGTGGTGTGAGAGGATCCAGTTCACAAATCTTTTGGGCCTCACTTTGGCCCATTTTTAGAAAGCAGTATATATAGGATTGTTATAGACTTTTACTCTAGTTTTAGACTCACTTTTAGGCTACCACTTTTAGTTGCTATTATTTTCTCTCTCTATCTCTCTCTCTTCTTTCTTTTCTCTTTAAAGATTCTATTGGTGAAGGTGCTTTGTCTTGGAGATTGTGGCAAGGATCATTGCTATTATTTTCAGGTTCTCTTTTATCTTCATTATTGTAATCCTTCAGAGATAGAGGAGTAGATTTCTTTACTAGTGTAGGTATTTTTGGATGGATTAGGATGACATTTGAGACTTTTGTTTATATTAAATGTATTGGTTTTCTTAATGTTGTACAGTTTCTATTCCTATAATTATTGTGGTGATTGCTATAATCTTTATTCAAATAACTAAATTAGCAATTATCGTTTAGGGAAACCCTTTGGGCATAAATTGATAAATCTATTAGTTTATGTTTGAGGGAGAACATTAGAATTAACTTTCCATTTAGCGATTAGGCTATAGCAATTGGTTCATTAAATCAATGTGGTTTCTAAATAAATTAAGATCTTGTTTATTAGTCATTTACATTGGTCAAATTCTAGAGGTCGATCAATTAATAGTATAATTGCCAATAATTTATTACTAATAGCCACCAATAGGTTCAATATTTGGTCAATGATAACTAGTTTCAATCCTAGGAATACCTTGCACTAGTGCCTTTTCTAGTATTGCTATTATCTTGTTGATATTATCTGTCAATTTAAATTATTTTCTTTAATTCTCAAAACCCTCAAATCTTCCCAACTAAGTATCAAGTCTCCTTAGAGACAACCTAGGTTGTGCTCTTTATTACATTTTTGGTGCAACTTAGCATTAAAATAAATTTCTAATTTGAGGAGGTAGACGACAACCTCCGTTAAATTTTGGCACCGTTGGGGAGGCATTAAAACTTAGTTATTTATTATTATTATTATTATTATTATTATTATTATTATTTTAGTTTTTATTTTATTTTATTTTTATTTATTTAATTACTGTTTCTATTTTCTGTCCAAAAAAATGAAAATAATAAAATAAAATTTTTGTTCTCTTGTATGAGGGGTTCCCGTTGAAAATTTGACACCTCTTGATTTTGAAATTGAGAAAACTTTTAGAAAAATTAGACAAAGCATCAACAAGTAGAACCATCTAAACATTTTGATCCTCTATTTAGTGTTTCAGGAAATACAGGTAATATGAGAGATTGGAATAGAACACTTAGGGAGCTCACTATTCCTGACTTCACCCAGAAGCCCTTGGCCATTACTTACCCTAGGCTTGACAATGATTTTGAGCTTAAGGGGTATGATTCATGTTCTGCCAAGTTCCACCCGTTGTAACACCCTAAAATTTAATTAAAAATTAATTTGAGCTTTATTAATCTTAATTTCAAAAATCTAATAGTTTAGAAATGATGAGGGCGGCCCAATGGACCTGTAAAAAAAAAAATTTTCGGGCCGATGAATAGTAACCTTGCGGCCCCATCTGCCTACCGGAGCTGAAACCTAGATTCGGCCCAGAGGTGCCCAAAATTAGGAAAACATGGGAATAAGGTTAGAAATAGGTGGGAATGATATTTTTATACTTAAAATTAATTTTTGGGCAATATCGGTTCAATCGGGTACATGTTTACCCGTTCGTGAGATTTTGTGTGCTTTCTAACAGAAAGATATTTCCATCATAACCAATGGATAATATCCACCTCTTTAGAGTATGTGGAAGGCCAAGATTTAATCTTGGAATCCAAGATTAAATCCTAGCCATCCATTTTGCTTTACCACAAAATATCTTCAAGCATTCAATGCAAAATAAACAAGTCATCAACCTCTCCTCCAAGCCACCTAACCTTATCATTTTCTTCTCCAAAATTTCGTGCAGCCTTCAAGGAGAGAAGAACCAGCCACCATTTTCATCTTCTTGAGCTTGATCTTGAGTTCTAAGCCCAAAAACCCTAGCCTAGAGTTGTGGAAACCTCAAAGTTCCTTCATTAAACTTGTTCTACACATCAATACCTACAAATCTAACCGATTAAAATCTCAAATCTCCATCAATCCTCACCTTGATACCTCACTCCCTCACTGATTTAAGGAGGGTTTGAAGTTGGTTTGGTAGCTTTGGAGTGGAAGGAATCAGGCTTGGATCATCTTGGAGCCAAGGATCCACTAAGTTACTACAAGTAGGGTTTGTGCTGCCTTTTCTTGTCAAATTTTTCCGATCTGTTTTGGATTGAGATATGTCCGAAAATTTTCGTTTTATTGACTGATATGATGTTGATATTGATGTGTGAATTTTGTTGGTGTGTTTGGATGGTGTTAAAAAGGGGTTTTTATCAAAGGAAATTGGGACTAGGCTGCTGGATTCCTAGTTTTCCTGGAAGCAGTCATTAATCACGAATTTTCTGGTATATTTGTGGGTAATTAAATGATCTACAAAAATTATATGTTGTAGTGGACATCTTAAGCTGACTACATGAATTTTCTTGGGTGTCAATTTTAAAGTTTTCTGCCTCAAGAAAATCAAGAACCGAAATGTGTCTGATGCTGTCTTGGTTGTTGAAACTGAAGTAACAAACTTGTCTGAATTTATTATTATAGCAATTGATTGATCTAGCTCATGAAATTTTTACCCGAAGTCAATAACATATTGAAGTGTCACTGTAAATTTTCTTATGCATTGGTTCCATCAATTTCTAGGGTTAAAAATTAAGGAACCCGGATCTGGTCTGTGAATTGGTGGCCCCTGACCACTAGACTTGTATATTTTACTGAAGTAGCTATAGAGCTCTGTTTGTCATGAAATTTTTACAGGTTATCCTAGACACATTAAAGTGTCATACAGAATTTTCGTGGCTCTTGGGATAGTCGTTTGATATGGTAATTAAATGTTGTACCCAGAACAATAACTATGCCAAGGTGCTGGAATGTGAGAATGGCTAGAAATTATGATAGTTTGATATCTATTCCAAGTCTATGGTGTATGAATGCATGATAGTGACTTTAAGGTTTGGTTTATGAGAAATAAATGAGAGTCATTTGTGATTGATTGTTTATATGTGAACTTGATGATGGTATATGTTCTAAGTAGAGAAATGAAAGTCCCCTTTATTATGTGGAGGGCACAGAAAGTCCCCTAAATGTGTAAAGGGCACGAGAAAGTCCCCTTTATGGGCACGAAAGGTCCCCTTATATGGGCACAGAAAGGTCCCCTTTTATGGGCACGGAAAGTCTATTTTAATGGGCATGAAAAAAAGTCCTCCATGTATGAGGGCACGTATATTTCAAAATGTAATACTATGCTATTGAGTAGTATTATGTGTGTATATTAAGTGATTGAATAATAAAAGCTACCCACTTCGGAAAGATGATTTTGAAACTTTAAAATGAATCTTTAGTTTACATTACATGATCACATTTTTCTAATAAACCGAAGTGGCTGGGGCGATGATGATGACATTTATGATTGTGTATCTGGGAGTTATCCTCCTAGAATTGTGTAATTCTCACCCCTACGTTTTTGTGTTTCCATGTCGCCTCCAGGTTGATCCAGGACTACGAGGTTGCTACACTAAAGGAATCGGATCGTAGGAGTTTAGCAGTTAGTGTTTTTATTTTATTGTACTTAGTGGTGTGTATATGTTTGTAAACGAGTAGAGAACATGTATGTATTCAAGCTCATAAAAGAGCTTGCTTTTGTATTTGCTTATGAAATAAATAAATGTTTTGTGTATTTGTTGTATATATTTAGTAGAACCACGAATTAGTTACTACTCGACTTGATCAATATTGCTATAGAGAACTAAGAAAGGTCCGCTAATTTATAAGTAACAGCTCCTAAGCATAATTTCATGACTTAAGGATGACGTTGTATTTGGGAGGATGTTACAACTCCTGGAGAAGACCCCTACTAGCACTTAAAGAAGCTTCATATGGTGTGTTCTGGCATGAGGCCCAATGGAATGGAGGTGGATGATGTTTGTCGCGGAATCATGAGGGACGGTGAAAATTAGTGATTAAAAATGGAGTCGCCACCAAGTTTTATTTAATTGGTAAAAACATGGAAAAAAAACCATTTTATTTTACTAGAAATGATCTTTGAAACCATATTTGAGTTCCGAGTCTATTATGCATGGGAAGGGCAAAAATTTTATTTTTGCAGCACCCTTGATATATCCATATTAGTACAGTTACCTTAATTGATTGTGCAAATTATTAATAACCTTTCAAAATATCTATTTTACCACTTTTTATTTACAAGAAAATTACAAAAAAAAAAAATCTTTCTTAAAATAAAGTTTTAGAGCATAAGCTGTCACAACTGATGTCTTGAAACATTGAGTTAACAAACCGTTACGGCTAAGTTAATATCTTTATTCAAATAATATATTCCCCAAATAAATGAATAATTTAAATTAAATAAAATGCCTCCTATAAAAAAAACTATTTACAAGTAAGACAAAAATTATAAAATTTTAAATTTTGGCTTGATAGGGGTTACCTCCTACGTATCCCCTGGTGTAATGGGAAACTCAAAGTCACGTAGTTTGGAGAAAATATTTGTGAGTTGATTGATTTTATTATTGAAAAGAGGAATTTTAGAATATCAAGTTGTCACAATTAAAATATTCTTAGAATATAGGATTAATAAGCCATCACAGCTAAACTAACTCTATTACCAAAAAGGGGGAATTAATGATCAATTATAAAATTTTTTCACATAAAAAAAGATAAGAACAAATTTCAAGACGTTGCAAAAATGAAATTTGGCCCAAACTTTAGCCACTTTAATAACCCTTTGAATTGTTGTTTTTTTTTTGGCCCAATAACACAGTTTCTTTTTAACTTTTGACCCAAAAAGGGAATAGCACTCAAATGGACTAATAAATAATAAAAAAAAAGGAAAGAAAATTTAGATTAAAGAAAGAGACAAATACGAAGAGGGATAGATGGAAAAATTACTAAACAAAGAGGTTGGAGTTCTGGAAGGGAGTGTAGAGGGAAAGAGGGATTGATGCAGAGAGAGGTTTGCAAATAGAGGTAGATGCATATGAGGGTGGCGGCATTGGCAAGGAAGAGGAAAGGGAAGCCGAAGGTGGCTGGGCGGTGCCACACAGTGGCAAGGAAACTGCAGTGTGACGGCGATGGCGATGGTGGCGACATGGTGTCGTGCTCGCGTGGTGATTTTGGATGTAGTTAATGGTGCATTGCTCTACACCGCACCAAATGAATGAAGTGGCGAAGGAAGGCAAATGAGGGATCCGAGAACCGTGGCATTTGGGTCGGGAAAATGGAGCCGTAGCATTCGCGGTGGTTCGGTGGTGGGGCAGGCTGGTGGTTAGAGCAACGATGTTCGCAGAAGGCGGTGGCCATGGGGAAAGGAGCCGGTACAGTTGGCTTCACTGGTAACACAGTGAGTAAGTGCGGGAAGCTTCACATCTAGGGGTTGAAGAAGGGAAAGGACATCGCGCGGCTTCCACGTGCGGTGGCACGACGCAAACGGCAAGGAAAAGAAGATGGTGGGTGTGGTGGCTTGGACTGTCGCATCTGCGGTGGCGGATGACAGAGTGGAGAGAGCTGAGGCGGGACAAAGGGAAGAGAAAGGTGGCAGCATCAGGGCGGCGAGCCACCGATCTACCTCCCCTTTTCTTTTTATTCCTTTATTTCTAGCTCCTATTTGGTTTGAATATGGGTTGCTACTCTTTGGGTTGAGATGGATAGATTGCTCCCTGATATTGTTGTCGTGGTTGTGTATGATGTTGTGAAGTGGTTTATTGTGTATGCAGGTGTAATGCCCCAATTTTTACTGTAATTTTACTGTCGTTTGGAAATTACCGAATTACCTTAGGTAATTTTTATATAATTTGAGACCAAACAATCCTCAATAAAGGAATATAACATTAGAAGAAAGGTTAGGAGCAATTTGTGCGAGAGTTGCAAACCCCGATTTTCTGTACGTGTAAAATGACCAAAATGTCCCTAAGGTTATTTTACTCAGAAATGAGGATCGTGGGCCCCACCCATCCTCAAGGGGATGTTTTGATGTTAATAAGGGATTGTTTGTGTTATGTGTGTTAATAGAGGAGAAGAATCCTAATTTTGAGCTCCGACGCGAAATGACCAAAACGCCCCTCGCGTTTTAACTTTGATTTGCGTTCGTCTAGCCGAACCTCACTAAAATGTTTTAAAACATGTTTTTAAGCTATGATTAACCATTGGTTAAGCTCGGGTGGTCTCGGGCAATTTTTAAGTAAAATGACCATTTTGTCCCTCTTTGTGCAGTTTTGTGAATTTTGAGATTTTTGATTCGTAGAGCAAAACCTAAGCAATATTAGGCTCAAATTAAAGGTTATTAAATTCTAATTATTAATCTAGAGTCAAAATTATTTATTTAGATTGATTAGAACCTAAAATTGCTTAAAAACACCCAAATTGCTTACTAATTCACCTAAGCCCTTAATTGCAAATTCTCTAATTTGCAAAGATACCTTACCTACACCTAAATAATACATGGAACACACAAATTTCTCCTCCTTGGGCTGTAATGGATGAAATTATTGATGCTATTATCCATCAAAATAATTGCCCAAAGATACACTAAAACAAAATGCCAAAATGTCACCATGAAACATAATTCCCTAAATTCATACAACTTGTCTTGAATGATGTTTTCCTCCCTTTGTTCCCCATGAAAATCCATCAGCCTTCCTCCATTTGTCCATTTATGAGCTTCAAAATCTCTATAAATAGGCATGCTTGAAGAGGTGTTAGAAGCCTTTGATCATAACTTACACAATTCTAGTTTAGAGCACCAAAAGCTTTCTTTCTTCCTCCTCCTTGGCCGAATTCTTCTTCAGTTTTTCAAAGAGATTTTCTTCCATTTCACTCAATGAAACCAAGTTCTCTTCCTTTCCTTCAAATCAGATTAGGTAGGGAGTTGTTTCTAAGTTCATTTTATGCTATGACAAGTTATGTTTCTAGCTCAAAAATGATTATTTCATGGACTTTCTTCTAGCTTTCACTTTTGGTTTTGTTTTCCCTTTCTTTTAAAAACATTTGCCTTATGGCCTAGATTATGATGAGACCATGGTTTGATGATGAGGTTCTTGAGTGTTGGTTGCAAAGCCTTCACAAGTTAGACCTCTAAAACTTGAAGGTTTCATTAGTTTTTAAAGCTTTACAATTTCGATTTTTCTTTCCTTATTTTTCTTTAATGATTTCGGCCAAATGGCCTAAGAAGGAATATGATGATAGCTTGATGATGAGGACCTTGAGTGTTGGTTGTAAATCCATCACAAGTTAGGCCTTTAAAGCTTGAAAATTCCACTTGATGCAAAACTTTAAAGAATGATGTTTTTATGATGTAAAAATAAAGATCTTGAGTTTAGAATTTGAAAGATGTATTTTTCACTTTGTCTTGCTAAGATATATATATTGGGTTGAATTTATATTTCTCTAAAGTCTTGGAAGAGTTCTAGTAAAGAAATAAAATGAACTTGCATCCATGTTTAAGTTTATGCCTTGCATAACCATGTTTACTTTTATGTCATCACTAAATTCTCAAGAATAAATAAATGAACTTGCATATCTCATGTTTAAATTTCCAAGCTTGCATTTCATGTTTATATTTCAAGTTGTCACTTAATCTTCAAAGATAATAAAGAGGATGCATCTCATATTTATTTTATGCTCTCACTTTATTTTATAATGGCTAAAAGAATCAACGCATGACATGTTTATTTTATGTCATCACCTAAAGATCCTAGAGCTCAAAGACTTGCCCAAGTATCACAAGCAAAGTTGGAAAATGGTAGTATCACTTTCAATTTCCTTAAGATTATTGGAGTTAAAGAATTCATTCTTTAAGAAGTCTTGAGTTTGGAGCTTAATAAGATGTAATAAGAATTCTCTTCTCCCTTCACTGGTCCAGTGCGGACTACGCGCTCCCTTTCTTAAGATTCTCTCTCCCTCCACTGGTCCTTAGACTACCGCCGCTTCAGTTTCTTGCATCATGTTTATATTTCAAGCTCTTGCATCATGTTTAATTTTCAAGTCATCACCTTAAATCTTAAAGATAAAGAAATGGATTTGCATATCATGTTTATAATTCCAAGTTATCACCTTATAATGACAAGATTAAAATGAGGTTGCATAGCATGTTTATGATTCTAAGATATCACATAAATCTCTTAAGCTCAAGACTTGCTCCTTTTATCTTAAGTGAAAATTTTAATCATGAACATTCTTTCAATGTATAAAATGGCCTCATGATTGAGGAAGGCCTAAAGTCGTATGACTTCTTTCAATTTTAACAAAAAGAATTAGTTTCTAAAGGAGTTTCGAGGTTTTACAAATATTTTACGGAAACCAGTATCACATGTGTACTTGAAATGTGACTTCAAGCAATTATATGAGGTTCATGATTCGGCCACTAATCTGAGTTTAGTACTACTGTATGATGATGGTTTAATATGTTTGAAGTTGTGATAATTATGGTTTATTACTAAAGGAATGATTCTATGCATGTTAGAAATAAAACTAGCTTCCTAGAAAACGGTAAAAGCAAGATTTCTAGGACTCTAGAGAATGAAATTTATGCATTCTGTCCAGAACCTTTAGTGGCCTTAAGAACCAGATTTTATTATGTTTAGATAAGGGACAATGATTCATAATTGGTTTAGTAATTAATTTTAGCATCATAGGGAAAGCCGGTAACGAGAAAGGGTTAAAAACGTAACTTCTAGCATATAAAACCTTAAGAACAACTTACTGTTTATGCTACCCCATATAGTCTAATAATGTTCTTAAGGCTTATAATTGATGGTAATAAATCCCTTAGATGCATAAGTAATTAGTTTGATAATTAAGGTTATCCAATTTTAGAGTTCGGTTATTTAGGGAGCTTTACTAGAATTTTAGATGACATCTTTTAATACTTTGGAATGTCAATTTATATGATGATGTAATGCCTATGAGAATTTGATATTATTGAATGATTTCATGGCTTGCATGTTATAGTTGCTATTGCAAACAATGAGAATGTTCATGCATCTTGATGATTATGATATAACATGCTAAGACTTAATGGTGACTTAAACTTATGAGGAAATGATCCTTTGTACCCATCAGACTATAGGTGGTGAAAATGTGATCCTGAGAAAATGATCCTTTAGACCCATCAGACTATAGGTGGTGAAAAGGTGATTCTTGCCCCTAGCCCTCTCAAAAGGGTAGAGTAGGATTTTAACTTATCAAAAGGGATAAGTATATGCTAGTGACGACTAGTAAGGTATGAGCTCATAACCTAGATTACTCCCAAAAGGGTGGAGTATAGGGTGGCCCAGGAAAATGATGATGAAAGTAACTTTAAGTCACCTAAGAAACTAAGTAAATGTATTATGTGAATATGATGTTCTACTATGCATAGTATTTATGAGATGATGATGAGAAATATGATGTTCTGCTATGCATAGTATTATGAAATGATGATGAGGAATATGATGTGATTTTATGCATAACTATGTTATTATATATGAAAGGAAAAGTTCATTATAAACATGACATGCTAAGTTTATGATGCATTATAAGACGCATGATTAAAAGGGACGAACCTTGGTAAAGTATATTTTCAAACTTAATAAATCAATCTTAGCATGCTCATTATTTCATAATAACCCGAGGTTCCTGGGGACGATGATGATGACACAATGCATCATGAGGTGAGTACCCTCCTGAGATTCTTTTATAAGTTTCTCACTCCCTTTATTTTTCTTTCCATCTCGTCTTCAGAAAAAAAGGAAGCGTTCGTGAATCACATTGAGGCTTTCACCGGAGCTGAACTTGATCCTGCTAGTTTCACTCGTATATTTCAGATATCTATCCCTATCCTTGAAGTGTTATTACTAGGTGCCATTAATGGATGTCCTTCCATCCATATATTATTTATGTTTTGTTAGATTGCCTACACCTAGTCTTATTCTGTTGGTAGGCAAACTATTTATGTGTTATGTAATTATGGATGTTATATGATGGAGCCAATATGATGTGTTTTTTTTTCATGCTATATCTGCACGTTATTCGCTTTATTTCGATTATTGTTCACGTTATGTGCGGCTCACGTTTTCAATTATGTTTAAAAAAAATGGCTCGTAATTTCACTAAGTATTTTCAAAGTATGATGAAAGAACTGAAGCAAAGAGTAAAGTCTAGTAATTAATCAGATACAACCTAGGTGTATTCGGTTAATTATTAGGGTGTTACAGGATGTATCTATTTATGATCTAATGGATGAAGAAGGTGAAAGTCAGATAAAAGAGCCAAGAACAAGATACCATAGGGTAGTCTTCTCTTTTTGGTTTTAGACAAACTTTTAGCTTCTATAATTTCTCTCCAACTCTTCACGAATTTGCAAACGGGACAACTTTTTTTTCTTAGAAAATGAAGATAGTGATAGGGAGTGAATTCTGATCAATCTCCTTTTAGTGTTGTTGTTCATGGGTTTTTAAAGGGTTTAAGCAATGAAATTTTTTCATTATCCTTCACTTTTACCGGTACGACATGCTCGAAAGCACGACGCCCATTCCATCCCTTATCTGATGCAAGAGTAGAGATGACAGGCCAGCGATGTATCTGCTCTTGTTGCCAAGTTGATCCTTTCTGCTTCAAGCTTTTTCTTTTTTAATCATTATTTTTCCTTTTTTTTTTTCAATCAAATGGCTGTATACTTCCCTCATTCCCATTGTGTGTATTGCTTATGCATGTAGCTT
The DNA here is from genome assembly GCA_030441495.1 of Dalbergia oliveri. Classification (NCBI taxonomy): domain Eukaryota; kingdom Viridiplantae; phylum Streptophyta; class Magnoliopsida; order Fabales; family Fabaceae; genus Dalbergia; species Dalbergia oliveri. The sequence continues at coordinate 3,975,257 of JAMLFY010000020.1, forward strand.
GGCAAGAATTGGTAGAGCCCATGATGACAACCACCCTTCTTCTTGCTCCCTGTATTTTATTTTGTTTTATTTTATTTTATTTTATTTTTTAATTTTTTATCAAAGGAATGGAAATGGACTTGAAATAAATGGGTTGGGCTTTTTGTTTTTTGCAAAATAAAAAAAAGTGAAAAGGTGGAACAAAAAAAGTTTTAGGGCATTTGTTCTAAATCATAAAAGATGCAAATTTTTGGGTTTTCTATTTATGGTTTGACAAAATTGGGTGTTCACAATTTTAAGCTAGAGTATTCCTTTTCTCTAGATGGTGCTGTAGAAATTGATTCTTTAATTTGCCAGATGGGATTGTAAATAGCTAGATGGGGATGAAGAGGCTTTTCCTGAGAGGTATTTTCCAACCTCTAGAGTGGCTTTTATCAAAAAAGAGATCTCCTAATTTTAGATGATGAGACTCTTTATGAATATTGGGAATACTTTAAGCTCCTTTGTCTAAGCTGCCCCAATCATCAGATTCGGAGCAACTCCTTCTTCAGGACTTTTATGAGAGGTTGATATCAATGAGATGTATGATAGATGCTGCTAGTGGAGAGCACATCTAGATAAGACTCGGCAGAGGCCCGTGCTTTATTGAGAATATGGCTGCCAATTTTCAGCAATTTGGTTCCAGGAGCCACAATACTAGAGGCTTTCATGAAGTGAGCTAGCCAGAGAATCCATTGTTGACCCAGACTTTACCAACTTTATAGCCTTATGTAGCAATTAATTGTGAGCCAGATGACGACTTGAGTGGTTCCTAAGGTCTATGGCATATGTACTTCAAATGATCATCACACTGATATGTGCCTAGCATTGCAAGATGACTCAACCATGGGTAGCAACAACATACCCCTTTCAGAGTCCACCTCAGAATCAGGCCAGGTCTTATTCTTGGAACACTTATAATTCCAACTTGGAAGAATCACCCCAATTTGAAGTGGGGTAAATTCTCAACAACAGGAACAACCTTCACAAAATTATCCGCACCTCATCAGGCAACGGCCTCCCTGCACCTCCATCTTCAGACCCTACTATGACTGAGATGATGAAGATGATGATGGATGTAACACCCATCCTACTATAGTGCTATGCTCGAATCATAACATTATAGTAAGTAGTAGTTACCTAAAATCTTTTTTTCTTTCTTCTAACTATATGAGTTACATATGTATGAGTTGTAATAAGTAGGAGCCTTGCACTAAAAGCTATATAAATTTTCTCGTTTCACAATCCTTCATAATAATCAATGTACAAAAATAGCGAAAAATATAGTGCGCATTCCAAAAATCGGTCACACGATAAAGTACATCTTATATCACATTAGTAGTAAGTTTAGTCATACAGTTGTACTATATACATTCACCCTTAATTACATCTTGTATTATAAATAACCCTACCTTGGTCCTTGCTGACCACCTAGTCCGGGTTAGGGCCTAACAAAATACAACCAACCATATACAGAAACCTAACTCCCTTGGCCAGTGGCTCGGCAAAAGGTCAGATGTTAGAGCCCATGATAGTAGAATAATATGAGGCATCGTAAGCCATACTATGTTTATAAACAAGCTGGATACACCATAACTAGTGAAGTAAATGGAGAGTAATGCCCATTAGGCACATTAGCTAGGTAGCCCAGCCCACTACCTTCGAAAGGAGTAGAGGAACCAAAAGTGTCTCCATGAAGACTCAGCATTATCAGGAGGCTGGTGCCTATGGTGGATGAGTCATATACAGTGGAAAAGGAAAGGGGACGTTGGATCAAAGTAGGACTCATAAAGGTAGTAGCGAATGAGCAAGCAAATAGTACATAGAATATAGAATTATGACCAGGTACAATGACTAATTCCAGGTCATAGTGCCACTACAACTCAGTCATCTGAGAAAGAACACAATCGAGGCCATCTATATAAAATACATCATATAGCAAGCATGAGAATCAATTATTCCCAGGTAGGAAAATACAAGTCTACTACTCAATGATATTCAACTTAATGCAAGACAAGCAAACCAACTTTAGTTATTTATATAATGGTCTTATTTGTTAGTGTCATTATTTCTTATGGCTTAATTTTATTAGGAAATTTTAAACTTGATGGTAGAATTCATAGGACTCTTCTGATATACTTTCAGTGTATCATAGTGTCAACTATATAACATCATCGTGTTACAACCTGATATAGTTCATAGATGGAGCACTTCTACCACATCTCATCTCAATAGCCTTATTATTCTAGGACATCCTTTCCTCAAAATGATGTAGATCCTGCCACTTACAACCTGATAGTTCTAAGGGCATAACACGTCTACTACTATCCGTGAGTCCATGAGCTTACCCCAAGCAATTTACATTGCATAAGATTGATCTTTCTTAAGTTTCCTTTCTTTGTGTGCATTTTTATCATTTGTGTAAACTTTCTCATTGTTGTTGAGTAGGATTTATTCTTTAAGAAGTCTATTGTTCACACTTTACTTTGAAATTTTTCCTTGAAATCCACTTAAACTTTTATGAAATACTCTATTAAAATCTCTTGAATATGTATAATGTCTCTCCTGTAACACCCTAATAATTAACTCAACACGCCTAGACGTATTTCAGTGATTATTAGATATTACTCTTTGCTTCAGTTCTTTAATCATACTTAAAATATGCTTAGGAAATATGAGCCATTTTTTTTTTGAAACATAAGCAAAATGTGAGCCACGCACATATAAACAATCAACATAAAGCGAAGATAAAACAATAATAAAAAACAAAAGCATCATATAGGCTCCATCAAGATCATCCATAAGCACTCCATACTGAAATATATAATAAAGTAGCCACCCATGAAGGGTGAGTTAAGTTCGTACATCATCATGAGAACAAATGTACGCCCGATTTTCCAATAACAAATGACCGAAATGCCCTTGAGGTCATTTTACCCGAAAATGAGGATCGCCAGTCTCAGCCATCCTCAAGGGGATGTTTTGATGTTAATAAGGGATTATATGTGTAATGTGTGGTAATAGAGCAGAAGAATATCATTTTGAGTTCGACGCGCGAATTACCAAAACGCCCATGTGGCCGTTTGTCATCATTTTACGGTCCACCTTTCCCAAAAGATTTTAAATGATGTTTATAAGTGGTTTTTGATGTTTAGTTGGCCCGGAAGGTCCCGGGCATTTTGGCGAAATTACCATTTTGCCTCTAGAACGTGTACGGTAAGCCTAATGACGTGATTAACCAAACTTAAGCAATATTAGGCTCTAATCGAAGATTAATTTATTTTAATAATTAATCTAGAGTCAAAATAATTTATTAAGGTTAATTAGAACCTAAGATTGCTTAGATAAACTCTAATTGCATTCTTTAATTCAAGATTCCTAGTCATGGAATCTTGAATATTGTTTTTCTCTCCAATTCCTTGAATTAAGGAATTGTGCCATACCTCATTTGACCAAGAAAATGATTTTAAATTGTTAATCTAGTAAGATCACTCTCCTAATCAAGTCTTGACAACCTTAATTAGCCATTACCTCACCTAAACACTTTCTTACAACTCCTAACCAAAACCTTAATCAAAGAAACACCTAACCACATCACTAAACCACAATTACATGAGCAAATTAATCCTCCCCTTGGCTGCCCAAATCTGGCCGAAATGCATACCCTTGATTTATGTCACATGTTGGTTTTGTTTCACTCCAAAGACCATTGCCTTGAGCCATGCTTTGGACCATACTTGAAGCCATACCTCACCATACCTTGTCCATACTCACAACCATACCAATTAAGAGATATTTTCCTCCTCCCTTGGCCTTAAAACCATCAGCCATTCCTCCCCAAATCAGCCACAAAGTTTCATTTTTCTATAAATACCAAGCTTGGAAGAACTTGGCTACACTTTAGATCATTTGCCAAGTTTAGTTTTCTTGCACTTTCTTGCATTTTCTCTCAAATTTCTCTTCATCTTGCTTTTCTATTTCCTTCCCTCAAAGAATTCTTCCACCACCACAAACCACCACAAACAACCTTGAATCACCACTTCCACATCTCAAACCACCTTTCAAACACTTAATCTTACCATTTCCAAGCTTACTTTCTCAAGGAAAATCCACCTTCCTTGTGTCCTCCCCTTGGCCGAATCCTCATTGCCATCCAAGAGAAGATTTTGTCTTCTCATTTCATCAAGGATCCAAGCTTTCTTTCATTTCCTTCAAGACTTCTTTAGGTAAGGGTTTTGTTTTCAAGTTTTGCTTGTTTTCCTTAAAGAAAGTTGTAGTTTTCTCTTGGTTCAAACTCCTTTCTTTCTTTCCTTTTCATTTTCGGCCAAGAGGCCATTTTATGAAAATAACATGAGCTTGATGATGAGGTCTCAAGATAATGACTTGTTGTTGTCATGTGAGAAACCTCTAAAGCTTGAAACAACTTGGTCTTGGACCATACATGCTTGTGTTTCTTTCTTTTCTTTAGTTTCATTTCGGTTCCTTTTCCTTTCTTTCTTAAATGATTTCGTTTCCTTTGCCTTGGTTGAACAAAGTTTGCTAAAAATGTAAAGTAGATCACAAAAGTTTTGTTAAAGAAAATTAATCACATGATTTCAAAGAGCTCTAAGCTTACGCTTGCCAACTTTAAAGTTGGTCGGCCGTTCTAAGAGTTTTACTCTAGATTGAAGTCCATGAGCAATAAAATAAAGAATATGACTTAGTTCTTGTAATTTTGTTTAGACGAAGTGTTGAACTTTGTGTCTATTTTCTTAAGCTTGATGATGAAGTTCAAACCTTAAGACTTCTTTGTAGTCTAGGTGCTAAGAACTCTAAAGCTTGCTTTATGATACATAATGGGTTGAGGTTTTTGTTCCTTTAAAGTCTTGCAAAGAGCTCTAGATAAGATCTAAATAAGATGCATTCATGTTTACTTTAATGCTTTGCATAACATGTTTATTTTCAAATCATCACTAAACAACTTAAAGATTAAAACAAGAATGTGCATCCTCACTTAATAAATCTCAAAGCCTACCTATTTCAACCTTAAAGTTGATTGTTGATTTGGGGTAAATACCTCAAGGGGCTTAGAGCACTAAAATAAAGAATTGAACCTTGCATCTCATGTTTACTTTTGCCTAGCATGTTTATATTCTATGCCATCACTTAAACTCCAAAGATAATAAAAAGGTGCATCTCATGTTTACTTTATGTCTTCACTTTATTTTCTAATGAAGAATAAAAATGAGGTGCGCAACATGCTTAAGTTTATGTCAACACCTTAATGATCTAGCTCAAAGACTTGCCCAAGTATCCTATGTAAGGATTTTAAGAAAATGTTGGCATTCTTAAGAAGCCATTTCGGCCTTGTGGTGATATTGATGGTGTACGCCCAATTTCCGTACAAATGACCGAAATGCCCTGAGGTCAATTTACGAAATTCGAGGACAGTACCGAACCCTCGAATGGGTCAACTCGATGTTTAAAAGGGATTATGCTGTTAAGGATGATATCCAAGGAGAGACCTTTTCTAAACTTTCGGCTCAAAATGACCAAAATACCCCTGTTCTATCTGGGGTGTTGTCTTGGACTTTTCCAGGAAGTTTAGAATGATGTTTATGAGCAATGTTTGATGTTTAGTTGCCTAAGGTCCCGGTATTGGCACAAAATTACCATTTTGCCCTAGAACAGTGTAATAAGCCTAATTTTAAGCAAACCTAAGCAATATTAGGCTCTAATCGAAGATTAATTTATTTCGATAATTAATCTAGAGTCAAAATGATTTATTAAGGTTAATTAGAGCCTAAGATTGCTTAGATAAACTCTAATTGTATTCTTTAAATTCAAGATTCCTAGTCATGGAATCTTGAAGTATTCTTCTCTCCAATTCCTTAAATTAAGGAATTGAGCCATACCTCATTTGACCAAAAGAATTATTTTAAATTACTAATCTAATAAGGTTACCCTCCTAATCAAGTCTTGAACCACCTCAATTAACCATTTTCTCACCTAAACACTTGCTTACAAACTCCTAATAAAAAAAACCTAATTAAAGACACACTTAAACACATCCTTAAACCATAATTACATGAAACAAAATCCCTTCCCCTTGGCTGATGAGGGTGGCAACCCCCCCTAAAATGGTGCCACATGTTGAATTTTTGTTGCACTCCAAGCCCAAACCTTAGGCCATACCTTGCCCATGCTTCCAACTAACATCCTGCTATTTTATGGATTGACGACTGTCCACAAACCAACACGGTCTTCAGCGTGCTTTGGCCTCACTCACACGCTTCCTGGAAACTTCCCAGGAGGTCACCCATCCCAAAATTACCCCAAGTCAAGCACGCTTACCTTAGTTCTTCGTGAGGCTACGAAAAGAAAGATGCATCTTTGTGGAATAGGTAGTACCAATCAATTCATATAAGCCCTCCTTAACCCATAGTCCCATACCTATACAGACTCAGGATCCTCTCATTTGTGTGTAATCGTTCATTCATGTACCCCTCCGCTTGGAGGTAGGAGCCGCTCTGTCCGTGCCTTCTACCCTTATCACTTCCTGCCTCATCCCTGTTACATGCCCACCACTTCCGCTTTCGTCCCGACCACACGTACTGGGAGAGGTGCAGGCTTCTGACCTTTTGTGGCTTCTGACCACCAGATTTTCCTATTTTATTGAAGTGGTTATATAACTCTGATTGCCTGAAATTTTCAGTTGTCCTAGACACATTATAGTGTCATAGAATTTTTGTGGCTCTTGAAATAGTTGTTTGATATGGCAATTAAATGTTGCACCTAGAACAATAACTGCCAAAGTGCTGGAATGTGAGAATGACTGGAAATTTGTGATAGTTTGATATCTATTCCAAGTCTATGGTATATGAATGCATGATAGTGACTTTAAGGTTTGGTTTATGAGAAAAATCACTTGTGATTGATTGTTTATATGTGAATTTGATGATGGTACATGTTTTAAGTAGAAATGAAAGTCCCCTATATTATGTGAAAGGCACGAAAGGTCCCCTTAAATGAGTATGGATATAGTAATTAGTAGAGTATTACTGTAAGCTTGGATCTATACTAGTTGAAATAATTCAATGACACGAAATGTCGCAATACATATACTATCATAACGAGATTTACATATAAGGGTATAATATCGCAGTCACTATATATATATACATCATAAGGGCAAGACTAACAAAATGACCCCGAAAAGTCAGGACTTATGCAGACGAGGCTAATCCCCCTACCTGGTACCTAACCTACTCAAACACCCTGATGACAAAACCGCATATGTACATATACAACAGAGCAAAAGAAAACCAAAAGTACATCAGCCCTTAGGTAGGTAAGGTTCTAACACTATCCTATGTCTATGTACAATGCATCCGTCTCTAGAGGTCTCATCTCGTGCAGGAAGCCATTGGCCATCGGAGCGATGACCTCTCCTCCGGGCACCGGGTCCTCAGAGGGATCTGAGAGGAGGATGACGAAACGGGTGCGTCCCGGGCTGATACACGGGTGGAGCGAGGGGATCTCAAACACTACAGGATGGGCCATGTGAAGGGGCACACCGTCATAAGGAAAAGCGGGGTCCGCGGCGAAGACCGAGGTACTGAAGGAGCGATCAAAGAACATATAGATCCGAACTGGAATAACCAACGGCATACATACAGTCCAATGCCATCATATTGCCACACCCACTGTGGCGAATCAGAAAAACACTAGGGACGGCATCTGCGAATCTGAACAATAAAATACATACAACTGGAGGGGTGAGAATAATATAAAATTCTCAGGAGGGTAGTTTCCCCCATATACAATATACAACAGGGATAAGCAACTCATGCATATACAATATTCATATAAACACTTCACAGGAATCTTGAAAACCCGGCCGGGAACTAAGGATAGTATCATAATAATCAATCGAGTAATAATATGCATAATCAGAAACTCCATTTCTCATGTCCTTCTCAATTTTCTCAACATAGGGAAGGCTTATTCTCACAGAGAGATACATTCACAATTCACAATTTCACAGAGGACCATAGACTCAGGACATGAGCTCATTCCTATTCGAGATCACGAACTTCATTTTTTTCCATTTCGGATCACTCAAGGTCTATGCCTAGCCGACACGTCTATCGACTCACAACTTTTCTAGGGAAGTCCTTCTTTTTGCCTTCCCTCTCAACTCTTTCTAAGCCTTGTTTCTGTTTCCCATATGTCTCAAATATACACAGGAAGATATACACATACTAACATAGAATTTCAGCCATTTCCACATCTCATTATTCTGGCAGAATTGAAGTTCTAGGCACAACAATTTGTTACCATACCAAACAACCATTCCACCCTTAAGGAAAATTTCACATGACACTTCAATGTGTCTAAAACAACCTGTAAAAATTTCAGGGCAATCAGAGTTATATAGCCACTTCCATAAAATAGGCAAGTCTGGTGGTCAGAAGTCACAAATTCATAGTCCAGACTTGTGTTCTCAGAATATTTAACCCTAGAATTCGATGGAATCAAGGTACAAGAAAATTCACAGAGGTATTTCAACATGTTATTAGTCTTGTGTAAAAATTTCAGGAGATATCTCAATCAATTGCTATGATTAAAAATTCGGGCAAGTTTGTTACTTCAGTCTCAATAGTTTAGACAGCAGCAGTTACAATTCGGTTCCTAATTTTTTTGAGGCATCAAACCTTAAAATTAACCCCAAGAAAATTCATATATTTAGTTTAAGGGCTTAACTACAACATATAATTTTCATGGCTCATGAAACCACCCAAAAATTTTCCAGAAAATTCGTGAGAAATTCTGATTTCAGAACAGAATTCAGTCCAGCAACCTAGTTCCAATTTCACTTGAGAGAAAACCCATTTTAAAACCATCCAAACACAACACAAAAATTCATACATCAATATCAATATGTTAACCATCAGAATCATCAAAATTTTCGGAATTAGGGCAAGCCAAAACAGAATTGAAAAATTCCACAAAAAGGCAGCAGAAAACCCTACTCTTGAAGGTAGCAAGTCTCTATCTCTAGCTTGTTTCAAGTTGTGATTTCTTCACAACCAAAACTCCCCACACAACCTCAAACCCTCCTCTGATCACTGATGGATGTGCAAGAAGGATGAGGTTCTTGAAATTTCAATCGGTTATAATTGTAGAGGTGGAAGTGTAGATCAATTTTTGTGAAGGAAGATTTGGGTTTTGATGATTCTAAGCTAGGGTTTTTGTGAGATGAACACAAGATGAAGCTCTTGGCTATGGAGGCACTTCTTCCTCTGGTTCTCCTTGCAAGGCCGAGTTCATGCTTAGCTTGGTTAAAAGATCAAGTGATTAGGCTTGTAATAAATGCAAGGTAAGATATTTGTTAAAAATCATGATGACTTGGTGACTAGGCTATGATGGATGGCTAGGATTTGATCTTGGATTCCAAGATTGAATCCTAGCCTTCCACTTGTCTTAACTTGGGGGATATTGTTTAGTTGTAGTGATGGAAATGTCTTTCTGTTAAAAACCACACACCGAAATCCTACCGATAAACGCCGTACCACTCAACCGATATTACCCGAAATTTAATTCTAGGTATAAAATTATCGTTCCCACACATTCCTAATCTTATTTTCATATTTTCTTAACTTCGGGCACCTCTGTCTGTAAATCCAGTTTGCTCCCAGCCTTGGGCCCGCCAAGTACTATTCATTTTTTTTTTTTGTACTCCCTCATGGAGTCATTCTCATCACAATTGTTCCTGCAGAATTCTAATATTCCTATTAAGTTTTCCTCAATTAATATCTGAGAAAACTAGGATGTTACATTACCACCCACCTAAGTAAAAAATTTTGCCCTCAAAATTTCGTACCTGGAAACAATTCTGGGTAGTCTCTTCATAGTTGACTCTAACTCCCATGTGAATTCTTCATTTCCTGGCCCACCCCAAGCTACTTTGACTAGTTGCACTGCTTTATTCCTCAGTTGCTTGATCTCTCTATCCACGATCTCAGCGGAGGCACTTGAAACGTCAAGTCGTCCCGTAACTGTATAGATTCGGGTTCAATGATATGGGTGGAGTCTGGGTGGTACATTCTAAGTTGAGATATATGAAAGACATCATGGAGATTGGATAAGGACGGGGTAGGGCTATTTGACAAGGCTGACCCATTCGTCGAAGAATTTGAAAAGGACCTATAAACCTAGGTGACAACTTTTTGACCTTCAAGACTCTCCTACGCCCGTAGTGGGTGTGACCTTCAGGAACACATGCTCTCCCTCCTTAAACTCTAAAGGCTTCCTTCGTTTATTGCATAACTCTTTTGACGACTCTGCGCGAGGATTTTATCCTTAATCTTCTGGATTTGTTCCGTCGTCTGATTAACTAGATCCTCCTAACAATCTTGCTTCTCCTAAATCGTACCAACACAATGGGGACTGACATTTCCTTCCATACAAGGCTTCGTATGGGGCCATGCCAATACTAGCATGATAGCGTTATTATAGGCAAACTCCACCAGCGGAAGTACTTTATCCCAACTCCCTTTCTGCTCAATCACGCATGCCCTCAGCATATCTTCCAAAGTCTGTATGGTGCGTTCGGTCTGCCCATCCGTTTGGGGTGATAAGCCGTACTCAAACACAGCTTGGTTCCAAAGGCCCGTTGGAGCTCCCAGAACCTTGAAGAAAACGGGGTCCCTATCGGAAACTATTGAAGAAGGAACGCCGTGTAGCCTTACTATCTCTTGGATATACAAGGAAGCTAACCTATCCAAAGGATAATTAGCTTTGATGGGTAAGAAGTGAGCAGACTTGGTCAGCTATCCACTATGACCCATATGGCGTCATAGCCTGAAGACGTCCTCGGTAAACCCATTACGAAATCCATGGAGATACTTTCCCACTTCCATTCTGGGATTTCTAAGGGGTGTAAGGTTCCAGCCGGCTTCTGATGTTCTATTTTGACTCTCAAGTTAAACACTTGCGAACAAACTCCGCTATATCCCTCTTCATCCCAGGCCACCAAAACATTCTCTTGAGATCTGCATACATCTTACTAGTCCCAGGGTGTATGGTGAATTCACCTTTGTGTGCCTCCTTCAAAATCTCATTCCTAGAGTACCACTTGCAGGTACACAGACCTGTCCTTATACCTCCATATACCTCGCTGGTCTGTGGTAAATTCCGGCAATTTCTTAGTGTGAGCCGATTTAAAAATCTCTTGAAGCTCTTGATCTTCAGGTTGTGCAGCCAAAATCTGCTCCTGAACTCGCTTGTTATTCTAATTTGACCTAACACCACACCTTCGGGGCTAACAGACGTGCTCAAGCTAAGCTTCTTGAAGTCTTCTACTAGTTCCGTTTCCTTGATCATCATGCATGCTACACTCAGGGACTTTCTGCTCAATGCATCAGCCACAACGTTTGCCTTGCCTGGGTGGTAATTCAGAATAAACTCGTAATCCTTAAGGAATTCCATCCACCGTCTCTGTCTCATATTCAATTTTCTATCAAAGAGGTACTTTAAACTCTTATGATCCGAGAAGACATTGAACTGTACACCATAAAGATGGTGTCGCCAGATCTTTAGAGCAAAAACTAGCCGCTAGCTCAAGATCATGGGTTGGATAGTTCACCTCGTGGGGTCTCAACTGCGAGAGGCATAAGCAACCACATTTCTGTGCTGCATAAGCACACACCCTAAGCCCTTGCTAGAAGCATCACAATAAACCTCGAAGGGTCCCTGAGGGTCGGGTAGCACCAAGAGCAGGAGCTGGTCAACTTCCGCTTTAACTCCTGAAAACTATTCTCACATTCTGCGTCCATTTGAATTGAGCATTCTTTCGAGTTAACTTGGTCAAAGGTAGAGCTAGCTGGAAAAACCCATAATAAATCGCCTATAGTATCCAGCTAATCCAAGAAAGCTTCGAATCAGTGACCGTAGTTGGCCGCCCAATTGAGTACGGATTCTACTTTGCTGGATCTACGGAAACTCCTTCTCGCGACACCACATGACCAAGGAACTTAACCTCTCCCATCCAGAATTCACACTTTGACAGTTTAGCATACAACTTCCTCTCCCTTAGAATCTGTAACACAAACCTAAGATGCTCTGCATGTTCCTCTTTGGTCCTTGAATAAATAAGTATGTCATCTATAAAGACAACTACGAATTTATCCAAGTACGGGCGGAAAATCGGTTCATATAATCCATGAATACCGCCGGAGCATTGGTCAGTCCAAAAGACATTACCTTATACTCATAATGTCCGTATCGAGTTCTAAAGGCAGTCTTGGGGATGTCCTCATCCCGAACTCGAATATGATGGTAACTGACCTAAGGTCAATCTTTGAGAAAACAGTTGCCCCACGTAATTGATCCAAAGGTCGTCAATTCTTGGCAGAGGGTACTTGTTCTTGATCGTTACCTTGTTCAACTGCCTAATCCACACAAAGCCTCATACCCCCATCCTTTTTCTTTACCAAAAGAACAGGGCTCCCACGCGAGGCACTAGGTCTAATAAAGTGCTTCCCTAGTAGCTCTTCAATTTGTGACTTTAATTCCTTCAATTCTAAGGGGGACATCCTATAAGGGGCAATGGAAATAGGACCCGTCCTTGGGACCAACTCAATGGAGAATTCGACTTCCCGCTCTGCGGAAACTCTGAATATCCTCTGGGAACACATCTGATAGTCCCTCACCACTGGAATCGTATTCAGGTCATAGATACTTTCGGCTTCACTAGCTGAGAGGAGGACATATTCCTGACGGCCTACCTTACTAGGGTTAGGTGTTACTAGGTCCAAATAAAAAGAAAAAGGGACCACAGGAATAGAGGAAGACATGAGAAGAAATATAGCAGTTCTAGTTGGACAATGCAAAAGCACATAATTTGGTACCAGCCAATCCATACCTAAAATGACTTCTAAGCCAGACAAAGGTAGACAAAACAAATTTGCATTAAATTCTCTGGCATTTATAAAAAGAGAAGTGGTCATGCATGCTTGACAAGTTCTAATAGGGTTCGCAGGAGGGGTGGATACAAGAAGGTCATATGATAGCTTAGACACAGGTAATCCTAACTTTTGTACACAGTCATAGGATATGAAAGAATGGGAGGCACCCGAATCATACAGGACGTCTAAAATAATTTCATTTATTTCACACTTACCTCGATTATTCGGAGAATTGAGAAATCTCCTTGGCATCCACAGAAAAACACGTCCTGGTTGTTGTGGCCTGGGGTGGCGTGAGCTTTCTTATTAGGACACTCGAAGATCTTGTGTCCTGGTTTCCCACAACCAAAGCATGTAATTTGTGTGGTCCAGGCAAGGCCGATTCCATGATATTTTCGCATTTGAAACACTCTCTCATTGCCTCCGTCTTGGAGATTGGATCGTTTTCCTCTGTTGTTGTTGTTGTTGTTGTTTCGTGGAAATCTTCCCTTAGATTGGTGCATAGGCTTAAATCGAGGGCCTTGAGGCGCTAGTCCTCTCCTGACATTGTTTTGCGCATACCTGAGGTTTGCCAACTTCTTGTTAGACTCCTCAGCGCGTCGACATTTATTCACCAAAGTAGGATAATCTCGAATTTCCAAGAGGCTCACAGGGCTTCAATATCTTCACGTAGACCCCTTCGTATTTCATGCATTTCCAAACTTCGTCCGATCACGCTGGTAAATCGTAGAAAATTTGCAAAGTTCCTCAAACTTGGCGGTATACTCTCCACACTCATAGGACCTTGTCTAAGGGCCATAAATTCTAACTCCTTCGCATTTCTCATAGAAGCGGGGAAGTACTTGTGATAAAAAGCCTCCTTAAAGATGTCCCAGGTAACTTCAGTGCGGAGGCTTCCAAAGTCCTCTAGTACCTACCCACCAGAATTCAGCATCTGCCTCCAGCATAGGTGGCAAAAGCCACCTTTTGAATCCCTGTGAGGGTAGAACTAGAAAATCTTTTCCATTGCCTTGATCCACTCCTCTGCTTTGTAGGGATCGAAGCTCCTCCAAAGGCGGGGGGTTTGCCTTCCTAAACTCAGCAATTTCTGATATTCTACATCTGCTTCATTCCCTCCTGGGTTACCAACTGGGTGCTGCTCCTCATTGCGGTGCAATCGTTCCATCATTCGGTTAGCAACTTAGCTTGCTCCCTCTTGCTGGCC
>JAMLFY010000020.1:3989928-4084928 GCA_030441495.1 Dalbergia oliveri
AGGTAAAGTGTAGTTTTTTTTCTTTTTGGGAAAAGAAATTATATGAATGGCTAGGATTTGATTGGATTTCCAAAGAATGAATCTTGGCCATCCAATTGGCTTAAGATAAGTGGCTTACTTTAACTTGGGAGCAAGTAGCTTTTTCGTATTAAAACTGTATATTGAAATTCCAGAACGAATGTGATATTGGCTCCTATATAAAATATAATAAATGAAAGGCCATGATTGAAACTTACTTTTCAAGTTTCAATCCTTGCCATCCACTTGGCATAAAATGGTTGCTAAAGGTTACTTGGCCACCAAGTAACTTGTACGGTGTTACAAATCGCACATCAAAACTCTACTGAATGGGTAAAACGCCATACCTGTAATCAAACATTACCCAAAAATTAATTCTAGGAATAACTTCTCATTCTTTATCATTTCTAACCTTCACCCTCACTTTTTTAGTCCCAGGCATTTCCCGATCTTGAATCTAGGGTTTGGCTATTACCTCTGTGGCCTGAGATTAAGTATTCACCCTGGCCCAAAATTTTTTTTTTAATACGTTCATTGGGCCATCATTATCGTTGTTAAGCTATTAAATTTTTGAAATTATGACTAATAAATCTCAAATTAATTTTTAAATAATTTTTAGGGTGGTACATTACCACCTACCTTAAAAAGAATTTTGCCCTCAAAATTCATTTGAAAATAATTTCAAAAGGCAATTTTCATAAATCGAACAAGGAATTCACACACAAGCAAACAAAAGGAAACAATTGAACCCTAAAACATTCCGACCACGGATCGGACTTTTGGGTGGTGACATCTTGCAGCACTTATGGTGACCTCTGTGTTGTGGCTTGTGCTCTCATATCAACGGCCATCTCACGAAGAGTACCCACCATGTCGTCTGGTTCAACCTTCCCATTCCTAGTACGTCCACGGATGCCATTAGTTCGTGAAAACACTAAACAAAGATATTGACTTGATCAGGCTCAACACTCTGCTAAGTGTGATAGCAACTAACTACAACACCACTAGACTGTCATGTATATCTAATCCCTATATCCTATGATATAAATAAGATTCAAGGCTTGACTTATCTATATTTTGGAAGAATAGTAGTAAATTCCTCAAAGTCCTACAAGGATGACTGCTCTGATATCATAATGTAATAACCTTCCAAGGATAACGTCATCCTTTAGTCTGTGATCGTGTCTAGAGTTGTTACTTATTAATTAGCAGACCTTTCTTATCTATCTATAGCAAGATCGATTCAGTTGAAGTAACTAATATCTGAATCTATTAAAATGTATAACAAAGAAACACAAAATTTATTGAATACATAGCCAAGTACAAAAGGAAGCTCTTCTAAGAGCTGTAGTAGACATTTGTTCTTTACTACCTTTACAGTCATATATGTACAACTAAGTACAACATAATAAAAACACTAACTCCTAAATCTGATTCCTTTTGTGTAGCAGCCCTATAGTTTTCTCGATCAACTTTTGGTGGCTAATGGATCCTTGGCTCCAAGTTGCTCCAAGATTGATTCCCTTCACTTCAAGGCCACCAATTCAAGCCCCAAACCTTCCTTAGGCAGTGAGGAAGTGAGATATCAAGGTGAGAAATGGTGAGGAATGAAATTCCAATCGGTTAGTTTGATAGATTATGAGGAGAAGAACAAGTTTTGTGAAAGGATCTTAGCATTTTTGTGACTCTGAGCTTGGGTTTTGCAAGCTTGAAGTTTGTTAATGGTGGTTTGAGAGGAAGAAGAATGGAAGGGCTGTATTTTATGCCTCTTGGCCGAAAATGATGGTGGTGGAGTGATAAGGTTGGTGACTTATCTTTATCTTGACATAAATGTAGTATTTAAGTAGGTAAAGTGTAGTTTTTTTCTTTTTGGGAAAAGAAATTATATGAATGGCTAGGATTTGATTGGATTTCCAAAGAATGTATCTTGGCCATCCAATTGGCTCAAGATAAGTGGCTTACTTTAATTTGGGGAGCAAGTAGCTTTTTCGGTGTTAAACTGTACACCGAAATTCCACCGAACGGATGAGATATTGGCTCCTATTAAAATATAATAAATGAAAGGCCATGATTGAAACTTACTTTTCAAGTTTCAATCCTTGCCATCCACTTGGCATAAAGTGGTTGGTAAAGGTTACTTGGCCACCAAGTAACTTGTATGGTGTTAAAAATCGCACATCAAAACTATCCTGAATGGGTAAAACACCTTACGGGTAATCAAACATTACCCAAAAATTAATTCTAGGAATAACTTCTCATTCCTTATCATTTCTAACCTTCACCCTTACTTTTTTAGTCCCAGGCATTTCCTATCCTAATCTAAGGTTTAGACTTTCCCCTGCTATGGGGCCGCATATTACTATTCACCCTGGCCCGAAATTTTTTTTTTAATACGTCCATTGGGCCATCCTCATCATTGCTAAGCTATCAAATTTTTGAAATTATGACTAATAAAGCTCAAATTAATTTTTAAATAATTTTTAGGGTGGTACATTACCAACCACCTTAAAAAGAATTTTGCCCTCAAAATTCATTTTGAAATGATTTCAAAAGAGAACTTTCATAAATTGAACAAGAAATTCACACAGGCAAACCAAAGGCAACAATTGAATCCTAAAACATTCCTACGTAGATTGGACTTTTGGGTGGTCACATCCTTTCAGCACTTATGGTGAACCTTTGGTGCCTGTGGCTTGTGCTTTCATATCGGAGCCATCTCACGAAGAGTACCCATCATGTCGTCTGGTTCAACCTTCCCATTCCTAGTATGTCCACATCTCATTAGTTCCTGAACACACTAAACAAAGATATTGAGTTGATCAGGCTCAATACTCTGCTAAGTGTGATAGCAACCAACTACAACACCACTAGACTATCATGTACATCTAAACTTTATATCCTATCATATAAATAAGATTCAAGGCATGACTTATCGATATTTTGGAAGCATAGTGAGTCCATTCCTCAAGGTCCTACAAGGATGAACTACTTTGATACCATAATGTAATATCCTCCAAGTATAACCTCATCCTTAAGTCGTGTGATTCGTGCTCGAGAGTTGCTACTTATTAATTAGCGGACCTTTCTTAGCTATCTATAGGAAGATCAATTGAGTCACGAAGTAACTAATACTGATTCTATTAAAATGTATAACAAAGAAACATAAAATTTATTGAATACATAGCCAAGTACAAAAGGAAGCTCTTCTAAGAGCTTTAGTACACATGTTCTTTACTACGTTTACAAACATATACATAAAACTAAGTACAACATAATAAAAACACTAATTACTACACTACTTGGAATCTGATTCCTTTTGTGTAAGCCTATAGTTCTCTAGATCAACTCTTGGTGGCTAATGGATCCTTGGCTCCAATTTGCTCCAAGATTGATTCCCTTCACTTCAAGGCCACCAATTCAAGCCCTAAACCTTCCTTACAGTGAGGAAGTGAGATATCAAGGCAGGAAATGGTGAGGAAATGAAATCCCAATCGGTTAGTGTAAGGCCCAATTTTTACTGTAATCTTTACTGTCATTAGAAATTACCAAATTACTATAGGTAAATATTATATAAAATTTGAGACCAAACAATTCTCAATAAAGGAATATAACGTTAGAAGAGAAGTTAGGAGCAATTCGTACAAGCATTGCAAATCCCAATTTTCTGTATGTGTAAAATGACCAAAATGCCCCTGAGGTTATTTTACTCAGAAAATGAGGATCGTGGGCCCCACCCGTCCTCAAGGGGATTTTTTGAGGATAATAAAGGATTGTTTGTGCTATGTGTGTTAATAGAGAAGAAGAATCTCAATTTTGAGTTTCGACGCGCGAAATGACCAAAATGCCCTGCCGTTTTAATTCCATTGCGTGCCGACTTAGTCCGAACCTCACTAAAATATTTTAAACGTGTTTTTAAGTTATGAATGACCCTTGGTTAAGTCCGATGGTCCGAAGATTTTGGGTTAATGACGTTTTGCCCCTCGTTTGCAGTTTTGCAAATTTTGAGATTTTCGATTTGTCTAACGAAACCTAAACAACATTAGGCTCAAATTAAAGCTTATTAAATTCTAATTACTAATCTAGAGTCAAAATTATTTATTTAGATTGATTAGAACCTAAAATTGCTTAAAACACCCAAATTGCTTAGTAATTCACTTAAGCCCTTAACCGTAAATTCTCTAAATTGCATGAATACCTTGCCTACACCTAAATAATACATGGAACACACAAAATCCTCTTCCACAAGGCTGTAATGGCCGAAATTATTGAGTAATAAGTCAGAAAATTATTACACAAAAATCCAAAGAATGAAAACAAAGAATCATGAAAACATGGAAACATGATTCCATGTTTTAAGCCACCAAACAAAATGATTTTTCTTCCTTATTTTTTTCTCTAATTTTTGGTCAAATTTCCTTCCTTCCTTTGTCCATTTATGAGCTACAAAATCTCTATAAATAGGCATGCTTGAAGATAGTTTAGATGCTTAGTTCATAACTTACCCAAATTCTAGTCTTAGGAGCACCAAAAGCTTTCTTTCTTTCTTTCTCTTGGCCGAATTCTCCCTTCAGCTTTTCAAGGATATTTTGCTTCATTTCACTTAAGGAAACCAAGTTCTCTTCCTTTCTTTCAAATCAAATTAGGTAGGGAGGTGTTTCTAAGTTCATTTTATGCTAAGACAAGTTATGTTTCTAGCTCAAAAATGATGTTTTCATGAGCTTTCTTTTAAGTTTTCATTTTCAGTTTCTTCTTCCTTTCTTTTTAAAGTATTTCAGCCATATGGCCTAGCTTATGATGAGACCATGGTTTGATGATGAGATTCTTGAGTATTGGTTGCAAAGCTTTCACAAGTTAGATCTCTAAAACGTGAAGGTTTCACTAGTTCCCAAAGCTTCTAAAATTTTAGTTTTTCTTTCCTTATTTTCCTTTCATGGTTTTGGCCAAATGGCCTAGGAAGGAATGAAATGATGGCTTGATGATGAGGACCTTGAATATGGGTTGTAAATCTATCACAAGTTAGGCCTCTAAAGCTTGAACATTCCATTTAATGCAAAACTTTAAAGAATAATGTTTTTATCTTGAGGTTTGAATATGAAATATGTATTTTTTTACTTTGTCTTGCTAAGATACATATATTGGGTTGAAATCATAATTTTCTTAAAGTCTTGAAGGAGCTCTAGTAAAGAGATCAAGTGAACTTGCATCCATGTTTAAGTTTATGTCTTGCACAGCCATATTTATTTTATGTCATAACTAAATTCTCAAGAATAAATAAATGAACTTGTATATCTCATGTTTAAATTTCAAGCTTGCATTTCATGTTTAAATTTCAAGTTGTCACTTAATCTCTAAAGATAATAAAGAAGTTGCATCTCATGTTTATTTTATGCTCCCACTTTATTTTATAATGGCTAAAAGAATCAATGCATGACATGTTTATTTTATGTCATCACCTAAAAAATCCTAGAGCTCAAAGACTTGCCTATGAATCATAAGCGAAGAAATGAGATAATTAGAGTTAAAGAATTTATTCTTTAAGAAGTCTTGAGAATTGGAGCTTAAAAAATGTAATTCTCTTCTCCCTCCGTCCTATGCGACTACCGCCGCTTGCTTAAGATTCTCTTCTCCTCTACTGGTCCCTGCGGATTACCACCGCTCCAGTTTCTTGCATCATGTTTATATTACAAGTTCTTGCATCATGTTTAATTTTCAAGTCATTACCTTAAATCTTAAAGATAAAGAAAAGGAATTGCATATCATGTTTATAATTCCAAGCTATCACCTTATAAAGATAAGATTAAAATAAGGTTGCATAGCATGGTAATAATTCTAAGATGTCACCTAAATCTCTAAAGCTCAAGACTTGCTCTTTTTATCTTAAGTGAAAGATTTAACTATGAACATTCTTTCAAGTGATAAATCGGTCCCATGGTTAAGTTAGGCCTAAAGTCCTATGACTTCTTTCAAGTTTAACAAAAAAATTAGTTCTAAAAGAGTTTTAAAACTTTGTAAGAATTTATGGGAAGCTAGTAATTTTATGTGTACTTAAAATGTGATTTGATGCTTATTAAGAATTTGGTGTCATTGATTGATTCCTGGTTTGTATATTATAGTTGCTGTTGCAAACAATGAAAACTTATGCATGAAATAAAGACATATTCTATTCCTGAAGAAAGTGTATTATTAAGAGTGCAATTTGGAAAGATTCTGGCTAAGGAAAGATTTGGTATTTAAGCGTGTCCATTGTGACCCACCTCTCTTTCCTGGAATCTCCAGATGCATGATTATAGTTGATATATATTATTCCAATAAGACTGTAAATATGAAAATGTTAGAATTATTATGAATTGCGAGTTGTAACATGCAAAGACTTATTGGTGACTTAAAATTTATAAGAAAATGATCCTTTGGACCCATCAAACTATAGGTGGTGAAAAGGTGATTCTAGCCCCCTAATGTAACACCCTAATATTTAACCCTAATACGCCTAGGACATATCAAGACTAATTATTAGTTATTACTTCTCTTTAAATTCATTTATAAAATACTTAGCGGAAAATACGGTAATTTTTTTTTGAAATGATTTATATAAAACAAAGTGCGAGCCTTGCGCGTGACATATAAATGACGTGATGCGAAGAATACATAAAACATACAGGACATAAACATTAAAGAACACATCCATCATAAACATCATTCCTCATTACATTAGATAATATAGTTTAGTACATCATAACAGAAATATAACAGAAGCATAAAGTCTTACCCATACTAGTGGGAGAGCTTGCAATACAATGATATCAAAGGATGACAAATACATGAAACAACCCCAAAAGATAAGCACCTAACTATCGTTACCCTCTCTCCAAGCCTACTGGCGATGCCGATCTTCTGTTGGGGGGATGTAGCCCGGAACTGACGAAGCTCCTCGGATGTAGCCCAATGAAGAGGGATCTAGGCATAGCAATCGAGGGAACAGTGTGGCCTCCGCATCGTGGTCGCCTCTCCGCGTCGAACGCGCCTCGCATGCCTCCGCGGTGACCGTGTCCTCGCTACCTCCTCCGAAACCCATAGGAAACGAAGGGAAGAGCCCTCCGACGAGGAAGGATGGGCACGATGGGCCTCTCGTCTCGGGTCGTGTCCTCTCAAAGACGAGGTCGTCGCCAAAGGGTGAAGTCGATCGAAACGATAGCTGGAGACGGGGAAAGCAAAAGGGCATCCCACGTATGCAAAAACGCGCACCTCGCAATGACCCTTGAAGTGGTAGGACTGATGCTCGGGTCATAGTGCACCTCCCAAGTGGGCGGGTCAATGAAAATCACGAACGACGCCATCGATATCTGAAGACGTAACGGAAAGAAGAGAGAGGGTGAGAATTCTTACTAAAGAATCTCAGGGAAATCCTCTATCCTAGTGTCATCGTTTACGTCCCAGGAACCTTGGGTTTATTATGAAAAGGTTAAGCATGCATAAGTTCATTATGAGGTTTTCACAAAGGTTTTTATCCAAGGTCCATGTCTTTTATAATGATTCTTAATGCATGTATGCAACATAATATTTCATGGATGCATGGCAGCACTTTAGGTAAATCAAACAATAATCCAAGCAACATTTGAATGGCATGAAACTTTTCTTTGAACATCTTTCCCATTCTCATACTTGTGACACCAATAATATAGTAACCGCACCCTTTAAACTAGGCTATGAGCTCATACCTTAACTAGTCGTCACTAGTTCTTACTTATCCTCTTGATAAGCGAATCATAAACATAATCATCATAATCCCGACTCCAAGAGTACGGGTAGGGGCCTAAGGATCACCCATCATGGGACTTTTTCCTTCTTCGAAACGCATCGACTGGTTAAGACCAGCGACTTTGTCCGCTTTGGCAGGCTAATGTCTATGCCCTCACGGTTTTACCTTCTCTCCTAGGAGAAGTACATCTCGGTGTGTCACCTTAAACATCATATACTTTCATTCTTCGAAACGCATCGACTTGGTTAAGACCAGCGACTTTGTCCGCTTGGTATGGCTCTCGTCCATACCCCCACGGGTTTACTTCCTCATTCTAGTAGAAATGCGTCTCGGCATATAACTTTAAACTTCATATTTCTCAAAAACTTTCTTTTGTCCCTCAAATTTGACGGAAATTCGGAGCGCAACGACTGCACCACGAATTTCCTCAAATTTGAATCTTGCCACATAACTTACATAATGCATGTTATCTCACAAAATCCTCCATCAGAAAACTTTTCAATCATGACAACATACTTTCTCTAATTCATTTCTATCACATAGTCTCATGCATTATGCTCATAATATACCAAACATTACACCATATCACAAATCCATATTTCATACTCATGATATTAACACATTCATTCATATCACAAGCATACTCACTTGGTCTCATTCTCACATCACACTTCCTATCTCATATTGTCTTATGCTTTGGCCCTTACGGGTCTTAAACTTAAGTTCGATCATTCTAATGCTCATAGTACATCTTTATTCCACTTAGGAGATCATTACTTATAATTCTTACTAAGATTTAGGCTTACTAAAAATTCCAAACAGCATTATGCATCTTGGGCAGAAAATCATCATATGATTACGGGTTCTAAAATCTTCGTTTTAAACCCTTTTTCAGATCCGTCTTCGCCTAAGGCTTCATAATCAATCCCTAAACCAATTATGAGGGATTCCTAGGCATGTTTACTAAGTTATAATTCACTTTTCCTCAATTTAGCTTTGCTGGACAGAATCACATCTTGCCATGTCTAAGTGTGCTAGAATTCCTATTTTAAGTCCTTATCATCACCTTAAGCTTAGTAATTAATACCTAATCATTTATGAAAGGTTTTTATGCATATCCTACTGATTATGAACCAATTACACTCGAATTAATTATGCTGGAACAGAATTGCATTTTTGTGCATTAAGGTGTTCTAGAATTCTCATTCTTGATCCTTTTAAGTTACTTATTCTTTTCTAACTTCTCTAAATCGATCCTCCCTTCACTCAAACATAATTTTACACATTTTAATACCTTAGAACAACATTTGTACAGCAGCCAATCATGAAGGGCAGAACCGAAATCATAAGCCCATAAAATCACATAATCTCATGAATTAAAATGCATACAAGTTGCTAGTTTTCTCTTGGAACAATTTTAGGAACTCAAACTCTTTTAGAAACCCATTTATCTCATTAAAATCATTAAAGTCCAAGCAAGATCAGTAGCTAAAATTAATTTTCTCATAAAATAGATTTAAAACATATAATCTCATTCATAATGCTCTTTAGGTACTCCTAAGCTTAGAAAAATTTCAAAACATAGCTATGGGCACTTGTGATTAGATGAACTCACACCAAGCCTATCATCATCACCACAAGGCCAAAATGGCTTCATTGAAAAACCAACATTTTCTTAAAACTTTACATTGGATACTTGGGCAAGTCTTTGAGCTCTAGACCATTTAGGTGGTGACATAAATTTAAACATGCTATGCAACTCATTTTACTCTTCTTTTAGAAAATAAAGTGAGAGCATAAAATAAATATGAGGTGCACTCATTTATTATCTTTAGAGTTTAAGTGATGGCGTAAAATATAAACATGGTAGACAAGAAAGTAAACATGAAATGCAAGGTTCAATTCTTTATTTTAGTGCTCTAGGCCTCTTGGGTGTTTACCCCAAATCAACAATCAACTTTAAGGTTGAAATAGGTAGGCTTTGAGATTTATTAAGTGATGATGTACATTCTTGTTTTAATCTTTAAGTTGCTTAGTGATAGCTTGAAAATAAACATGCTATGCAAAGCATAAAAATAAACATGAATGCAACTCCTTTTTAATCTTAACTAGAGCTCTTACAAGACTTTAAAGGAACATAAAAACCTCAACCCATTATGTATCATAAAGTGAGCTTTAGAGTTCTTAGCATCAAGACACCAAGGAAGTCTTATGTTCTTCGAACACCATCATCAAGCTCAAGGAAACGATTTTTCAAGAGACAACCTTTCAAACAAACATAAAAGGGCTACCTTAACATTTTTAGCAAACTTTGTTCAAGAGAGGAAAGGAAAAACCGAAACCATTGAAGAAAAAGAAATAAAAACCAAAGCTTGGACAAGGCAAAAATGAAAAAAACCGAAACCTTAGAGGAATGAAGGCCAAAACTTTGAACTAGGAAAAACCAAGGAGGAACCGGAATCATAAAGGAAAGGAAATGAAAAACCAAAACTTTGAACTTGCAAAGAAAGGAAAAACCGAGTTTGTATATGGTCCTAGACCAAGATCCAAGCTTTAGAGGTTTCTCTCATGGCAAACACCAAACTATCTCCATGAGACCTCATCATCAAGCTAAAGATTGGTTTGTAAAATGGCCTCATGGCCGAAAATACAAAGGGTAAGAAAAAGAGTTTGAAACCAAGAGAAAACTAGAAACTTTTCTCAAAGAAAGTAAAGAAAACTTGAAAGAAAACCCCTACCAAATGAAACCTTGAAAGAGATGAAAGAAAGCTTGATTCTTTGAAGGAAATGAGAAGACAAAATCTTCTCTTTGTTGGGGATATAGGTTCGGCCAAGAGGAAAAACCAAGGGAAAGGACTTTTCCTTGAGGAAACAAGCTTAGAAATGGAAAGATTGAGTGTTTGAGAGCTGGTTTGAGGTGAGGGGTGGTGGTTCAGGTGGTTTATGGTGGTTTGTGGTGGTGGAAAGCTTTCTTTGAGGGGGAGGAAAAAGAACTTAGAAGGAGAGAAAATGAGAGAAAATAAGAGAAATTGCAAGAATGCACAACTTAGCAAATGATCTAAAAAAATGGCCAAGCTTTCCAATGTGTGTTATTTATAAAGAATGAAATGTTGTGGCTAATTTAGGGAGAGGGCTGGCCGAAATTCATTAGCCTTGGAGGGAAGGAAAATATCTTCCAAAGCTTGTCTTGGAAGCTTGGTTAAAGTGCTAGCTTAGGTGTAGTCAAATCCTAGCTTTTGCATAGCCTTTTTGGATGAAATTTGAACTCAAAATTTGTGGCTTTTGGGGGAAATTCTAACTAGATTAAAATTTTAAAATAATTCTTTTGGTCAAAAAGGTGGTAGACAAATTTCCTTGATCTAAGGAAATTGGAGAGAAAAACACTATTCATTACTTTTTGATTAGACATCTTGAATTAAAGAATGTAGTTAGAACTTGACTAAGCAATTTTAGTTTCTAATCAACCTTAATAAATCATTTTGACTCTAGATTAATTATCGAAATAAATTAATCTTCGATTAGAGCCTAATATTGCTTAGGTTTGCTGATTGCTTCATTAGCGCACTGTACACTGTTCTAGGGATAAAACGGTAATTTGCACTAAACTCTCGGGACCTTTTGAGCTCCTAAACATCAAATATTACTCTAAAACATCATTCTAAACTTCCTGAAAAATTCCTGGGCACCTTTTACCCGTGTAGAGTACGGAGGGTATTTTGGTCATTTTGAGCCGAAAGTTTAGAAAACGAGATTTTCACCTCGGATATCAAACATAACAGGTACAACCCCCTTCAAACATTGAGTTGACCCATTCGAGGATGGTCGGAATCGGCTGTCCTTGAATTCTGGGTAGAAATGGCCTCTAGGGGCATTTGGTCATTTGTACTCAATACAGGAAATCTGTATTACACCTAACCTGTTCTCTAAAAGGGTAGAGTCAGGACTTTAACTTATCAAAAAGGATAAGTATATGCTAGTGACGACTAGTAAGGTATGAGCTCATAACCTAGATTACTCCCAAAAGGGTGGAGTATAGGGTGGCCCAAGGAAAATAATGAGGATGA
Organism: Dalbergia oliveri; assembly: GCA_030441495.1. Lineage (NCBI taxonomy): Eukaryota > Viridiplantae > Streptophyta > Magnoliopsida > Fabales > Fabaceae > Dalbergia > Dalbergia oliveri. The sequence continues at coordinate 4,001,767 of JAMLFY010000020.1, forward strand.
TAAGATTTTAAAATCACCTAAGGTACTAAAGAAATAAATTATGTGCACCATGTCCATGTGTAGCTATTATGATATTCTTCTGTGCATAACATACATGAGTTGATGATGAGAAATATGATGTTCTTCTATGCATGTTATATTAATGATGATGATGAGGAATATGATGTAATGATAAAAGAAAAGTTCATTATAAATATGACATGTTAAGATTATGATACATTATAAGACGCATAATTAAAATTGGCCGAATCTCGGTAAAAGTATTTTTTGAACTTAAAATTTAATCTTCGTATGTTCACTATTTTATAATAACCCCGAGATTCCTGAGACTTTGATGATGACACCGTAGAAGGAGATACCCTACTGAGAATTCTTTAGTAAGATTCTCACTTCCTTTCCTTTATTTCCGTCATTGTCTTCAGAATTTAGAATGGCGACATTCGTCCTGTCGTTGACACCCCTACTGGGAATTCTACTATGATCCGTGCATCATTCGTATCACTTTGAAGGAAGGTGCTCGGTTCGTGTTTTATTTACGTAGGTCGTCCATTTGCACATCCCTGCCCAGTTATCGTTTTTCTCCTACTTCTCCCTTTGGCGATAAAATGGTTTTCGAACATGCACGTCCACTTGATGAAAGAATGTTACGTTCTTATCCTGCCCCATCCGCCGTCCATGGTTTTCCAGAGTATAATCCACGAACAAGATATTCTGAAACTGATCCTTTAGAGGACCTTCCTACTCATGCTTATTCTGAAGCTCGCTCCTACTCTCCCACGTGTAAGAGAGGGTAGTGAGGAAACAGTTGTTCAGCCAAGGTTAGCAAGAAGATCGTCCATGCGACCCTGGTGCATCTCGTGTGCCCCCTTCTGGGAAGCTCGTGAGTGATTTGGTTTCTTCCCGTTTCCAAGCAGTGGCCCTAGAGAGTTCTTAAGTAGTCTTAAGAGTGTTATACATCCCAGTTTAGGGTAGCCTTCCCAGCTTTTAAGGTTATCTAGTTTAGGGGCATGAATTTCCTTATAAATAGTTTCCTATGGTGTGAAGGTGTAAGATATGATGTATGAACTTAACTCACCTTTTGAGTGAGGTTATTGTATATATGTTGTGATGTGCATTATGGATGTTATGTGATGGAGCCAATATGATATATTTAGATTCTTAAATGTCTTATTTTACTACGCTTAATCGTTTATGTTATGCGCTAGCGATTTCAATTATGTTTAAAAAAAAAAGACTCGTAATTTCACTAAGTATTTTCAAAATATGATGAAAGAACCAAAGCAAAGAGTAAAGTCTAGTCATTAATCCAATTCAACCTAGGTGTATTTGGTTAATTACTAGAGTGTTAGTTAGTTTGATAGATTATGAGGAGAAGAACAAGTTTTGTGAAAGGATCTTAGCGTTTTAGTGACTTTGAGCTTGGGTTTTGCATGCTTGAAGTTTGTTAATGGAGGTTTGAGAGGAAGAAGAATGGAAGGGCTGTATTTTAAGCCTCTTGGCTGAAAATGATGGTGGTGGGGTGATAAGGTTGGTGGCTTATCTTTATTTTGACATAAATGTAGTATTTATGTAGGTAAAGTGTAATTTTCTTTCTTTTTGGGAAAAGAAATTATATGAACGGCTAGGATTTGATTGGATATTCAAAGAATGAATCTTGGCCATCCACTTGGCTCAAGATAAGTGGCTTACTTTAACTGGGGAGCAAGTAGCTTTTTCGATGTTAAAACTGTACACCGAAATTCCACCGAACATATGAGATATTGGCTCCCAAGAAATATAATAAATGAAAGGCCATGATTGAAACTTACTTTTCAAGTTTCAATCCTTTCCTTCCACTTGGCATAAAGTGGTTGCTAAAGGTTACTTGGCCACCAAGTAACTTGTACGTGTTAGAAATCGCACATCAAAACTCTCCTGAATGGGTAAAACACCTTACCGGTAATCAAACATTACCCAAAAATTAATTCCAGGAATAACTTCTCATTTCTTATGATTTTTAACCTTCACCATTACTTTTTTAGTCCTAGGCATTTCCCTTAAATCTAGGGTTTCGGCTCCAACGGGCCCATGGGGCCCTAGACTAGTATTCACCCTGGCCCAAAATTTTTTTTAATACGTCCATTGGGCTATCCTCATCATTGCTAAGCTATCAAATTTTGAAATTATGACTAATAAACTCAGATTAATTTTTAAATAATTTTTTAGGGTGGTACATTACCACCCACCTTAAAAAGAATTTTGCCCTCAAAATTCATTTAAAATGATTTCAAAAGATAAATTTCATAAATAGAACAAGGAATCACACACAGGCAAATAAAAGACAACAACTGAATCCTAAAACATTCCTACCTCGATTCGGACTTTTGGGTGGTGACATCCTTTCAGCACTTATGGTGAAACTCGGTGCTGTGGCTTGTGCTTTCATATCGCAGCCATCTCATGGAGAGTACCCATCTTGTCGCCTTGTTCAACCTTCCCATTCCTAGTATGTCCACGGTCTGCCATTAGATCCTGAACACACTAAACAAAGATATTGAGTTGATCAGGCTCAATACTCTGCAAAGTGCGATAACAACCAACTACAACACCACTAGGCTATCATGTACATCTAAACCTTATATCCTATCATATAAATAAGATTCAAGGCATGACTGATCGATATTTTGGAAGCATAGTGAGTCCATTCCTCAAGGTCCTACAAGGATGATCTGATACCATAATGTAATATCCTCCCAAGTATAACCTCATCCTTAAGTCGTGTGATCGTGCTCGAGAGTTCTACTTATTAATTATTGGACCTTTCTTAGCTATCTATAGCAAGATCAATTGAGTCACGAAGTAACTAATATTGATTCTATTAAAATGTATAACAAAGAAACATAAAATTTATAGAATACATAGCCAAGTACAAAAGGAAGCTCCTCTAGGAGCTTTAGTACACATACGTTCTTTACTACGTTTAAGACATATACATACAACTAAGTACAACATAATAAAAACACTATCTACTAAACTACTCAATCTGATTCCTTTTGTGTAACCCTATAGTTCCCTGGATCAACTCTTGGTGGCTAATGGATCCTTGGCTCCAATTTGCTCCAAGATTGATTCCCTTCACTTCAAGGCCACCAATTCAAGCCCCAAACCTTCCTTAGGTAGTGAGGAAGTGAGATATCAAGGAGAGAAATGGTGAGGAAATGAAATTCCAATCGGTTAGTTTGATAGATTATGAGGAGAAGAACAAGTTTTGTTAAAGGATCTTAGCGTTTTAGTGACTTTGAGCTTCAGTTTTGCAAGCTTGAAGTTTGTTAATGGAGGTTTGAGAGGAAGAAGAATGGAAGGGCTGTATTTTAAGCCTCTTGGCTGAAAATGATGGTGGTAGGTGATAAGGTTAGTGGCTTATCTTTATCTTGACATGAATGTAGTATTTATGTAGGTAAAGTGTAATTTTCTTTCTTTTTGGGAGAAGAAATTATATGAACGGCTAGGATTTGATTGGATATTCAAAGAATGAATCTTGGCCATCCACTTGGCTCAAGATAAGTGGCTTACTTTAACTGGGCAAGTAGCTTTTTCATGTTAAACTGTACACCGAAATTCCACCGACAGGATGAGATATTGGCTCCCGAGTAAAATATAATAAATGAAAGGCCATGATTGAAACTTACTTTTCAAGTTTCAATCCTTGCCATCCACTTGGCATAAAGTGGTTGGTAAAGGTTACTTGGCCACCAAGTAACTTGTACGGTGTTAGAAATCGCACATCAAAACTCTATGAATGCGTAAAACACCGTACCGGGTAATCAAACATTACCCAAAAATTAATTCTAGGAATAACTTCTCATTCCTTATGATTTCTAACCTTCACCCTTACTTTTTTAGTCCTAGGCATTTCCGTCCTGAATCTAGGGTTTCGTCTATAGGCCATGGAGCCTGCCAGATTAAGTATTCACCCTGGGCCAAAATTTTTTTTTTAATACGTCCATTGGGCTATCCTCATCATTGCTAAGCTATCAAATTTTTGAAATTATGACTAATAAGGGGCAGATTAATTTTTAAATAATTTTTAGGGTGGTACATTACCACCCACTTTAAAAAGAATTTTGCCCTCAAAATTCATTTGAAAATGATTTCAAAAGATAAATTTCATAAATAGAACAAGGAATTCACACACAGGCAAATAAAAGACAACAACTGAATCCTAAAACATTCCTACCTCGATAAGACTTTTGGGTGGTGACATCCTTTGAGCACTTATGGTGACTCTGTGCTGTGGCTTGTGCTTTCATATCGCAGCCATTTACCCAAGAGTACCCATCATGTCGTCTGGTTCAACCTTCCCATTCCTAGTATGTTCACGGTCTCATTAGTTCCTGAACACACTAAACAAAGATATTGAGTTGATCAGGCTCAATACTCTGCTAAGTGTGATAGCAACCAACTACAACACCACTAGACTATCATGTATGTAACACCTAAAAAAAAAAAACTTAAAAATTAATTTGAGTTTTGTTAGTCATAATTTTAAAAATATAGCAAGTTTAATAAAAGATGGGTGGCCCAACAAACGTTTAAAAAAAAAAAATTTTCAGGTGAATAGTTTTGCCTGCCCAGCGCAGAAGCTAAACCCTAATTTGGGCCAAGGTGCCCGAAATTAGGAAAACATGGAAATAATGTTAGAAATAGGTGGAAATGATAATTTTATATTTAGAATTAATTTACGGGTAATATCTGTAAATCTGGGACAGTGCACTCGTTCGGTGAGATTTCTGTGCGATTTTTAACACCGAAAGACACTTCCATCACTACAACTAAATAATATCTACCTAATCAAGACAAGTGGAAGGCCAAGATCTAATCTTGGAATCCAAGATCAAATCCTAGCCGTCCATCATAGCCTAGTCATCAAAACTCATCATGATCTTGGACAAATATCTTGGCTTGTATTTATTACAAGCCTAGTCACCAATCTTCCTCCCAAAGCAAGCCTCATTTTCAGCCATTCCAGGGAGAAATCAGAAGTTGGAAGTCCTCCATAGCCAAGAGCTTCACCTTGTGTTCATCTCACAAAAACCCTAGCTTAGAATCATCAAAACCCAAATCTTCTTTCACAAAAATTGATCTACACTTCCACCTCTACAATTATAACCGATTGGAATTTCAAAAACCTCATCCTTCTTGCACATCCATCATTGATCAGAGGAGGGTTTGAAGTTGTGTGGGGAGTTTTGGTTGTGAAGAAATCCCACCTTGAAGCAAGCTAGAGATAGAACTTGTTGAACTTTCAAGAGTAGGTTTTTGCGCTTTCTTGTGGAATTTTTCAATTCTGTTTTAGCTTGTCCTAATTCCGAAAATTTTGATGATATTGATGATTAACATATTGATATTGATGTATGAATTTTTGTATTGTGTTTGGATGGTTTTAAAAGGGTTTTCTCAAGTGAAATTGGAACTAGGTTGCTGGACTTATTTTGTTCTGAATCAGAACATTTCACGAATTTTCTGGAAATTTTGTGGGTGGTTTCATGAGCCATCAAAATTATATGTTGTATTTAACCTCTTAAACTAACCACAAATTTTCTTAGGGGTTAATTCTAAGGTTTGATGCCTCAAAAAAATTAGGAACCGAATAGTAACTGCTGCCCTTGAATTGTTGAGACTAAAGTAACAAACTTGCCCGAATTTTTCATCATAGCAATTGATTGAGATAGCTCCTAAAATTTTTAGACAAGACTAATAACATGTTGAAATACCTCTGTGAATTTTCTTGTACCATGATTCTATCAAATTCTAGGGTTAAATATTTTGAGAACACAAGTCTGGACTATGAATTTGTGGCTTCTGACCACCAGATTTGCCTATTTTATTGAAGTGGTTATATAACTCTGATTGCCCTGAAATTTGTACAGGTTGTTTTAGACACATTGAAGTGTCTTATGAAATTTTCCTTAAGGTTGGAATGGTTGTTTGGTGTGGTAACAGATTGTTGTGCCTGGAATATCAATTCTCCAGGATAATGAGATGTGAAAATGGCTGAAATTCTATGATAGTATGTACATATCTTCCTGTGCATGTTTGAAACATATGGGAAAACAGAAATAAGGCTTAGAAAGAATTGAGAGGGAAGGCAAAAAGAAGGACTTCCCTAGAAAAGTTATGAGTCGATAGATGTATCGGCTAGGCATAGACCTTAGTGATCTGAAATGGAAAAAAATGAAGTTCGTGATCTCAATAGGAATGAGCTCATGTCCTAGTAGTCTATGGTCCTCTATGAAATTGTGAATTGTGACTGTATCTCTCTGAGAATAAGCCTTCCCTATGTTGAGAAAATTGAGAAAGATATGAGGAATGGAGTTTCTAATTGTACATATTATTACTCGATCGATTATTATGATATTATCCTTAGTTCCCCGGCCTACGGGTTTTCAAGATTTCTGTGTATGATTTTGTATGAATATTGTATATGCATGAATTGCTTATGCCTACTGTGTGTAGTATATGGGGGAAACTACCCTACTAAGAATTTTATAATATTCTCACCCCTATGTGTTTGTTTCCATGTCGCCTCCAGGTTAAGCCAGGGAATGAGGACGCTATGCAAAGGAGTGTAGGATTGCTATAGTATAACAGTTACTATTTTATTCTTCTACTTAGTGAAATGAGTATGTATGTAAATGCATTAGAAGACATAATATGTACTAAAGCTCATAGAGGAGCTTCCTTATGTATTTTAGCTGTATGTTTAATAAACTTGATGTTTACTTGTAATATGTTTTAATAGAATTACGCTTAGTTATCTCGTACGTAAATCGAGCTTGCTATAGATAATTAAGAGAGGTCGCTAATTAATAAGTAACAACTCTCGAGTATGATATCATAGCTTAAGAATGGGGTTGTACTTGGAGGATGTTACAATGTACATCTAAACCCTATATCCTATCATATAAATAAGATTCAAGGCATGACTTATCTATATTTTGGAATTATAGTCGTCGATTATCAAGGACCTACAAGGATGAATCTTCTGATACCATAGTGTAATATCCTCCCATGTATAACCTTATCCTTAAGTCGTGTGATCTGCTCGAGAGTTGTTACTTATTAATTAGCGGACCTTTCTTAGCTATCTTTAGTAAGATCAATTGAGTCACGAAGTAACTAATACTGATTCTATTAAAATGTATAACAAAAAAACACAAGTTTTATTGAATACATAGCCAAGTATAAAAGGAAGCTCTTCTAAAAACATTTGTGCACATCTGTTCTTTACTACATTTATAGACATATACATACAACTAAGTACAACATAATAAAAACACTAACTACTAAACTACTTCAATCTGATTCCTTTGTGTAGCTGCCCTATAGTTCTCTGGATCAACTTTTGGTGGCTAATGGATCCTTGGCTCCAAGATTGATTCCCTTCACTTCAAGGCCACCAATTCAAGCCCCAAACCTTCCTTAGGCAGTGAGGAAGTGAGATATCAAGGTGAGAAATGGTGAGGAAATGAAATTCCAATCGGTTAGTTGATAGATTACGAGGAGAAGAACAAGTTTTGTGAAAGGATCTTGGCATTTTAGTGACTTTGAGCTAGGGTTTTGCAAGTTTGAAGTTTTTTAATGGAGGTTTGAAAGGAAGAAGAATGGAAGGGCTATATTTTATGCCTCATGGCCGAAAATGATGGTGGTGGGGTGATAAGGTTGGTGGCTTATCTTTATCTTGACATAAACGTAGTATTTATGTAGGTAAAGTGTAATTTTCTTTCTTTTTGGGAAAGAAATTATATGAATGGCTAGGATTTGATTGGATATTCAAAGAATGAATCTTGGCCATCCTCTTGGCTCAAGATAAGTGGCTTACTTTAACATGGGGAGTAAGTAGCTTTTTCTGTTTAAAATTGTACATCGAAATTCCACCGAACGGATGAGTTTTGGCTCTCGAGTAAAATATAATAAATGATTGGCCATGATTGAAATTTACTTTTCAAGTTTCAATCTTGCCATCCACTTGGCATAAAGTGGTTAGCAAAGGTTACTTGGCCACCAAGTAACTTGTACGGTGTTAAAAATCACACATCAAAACTCTACTAATAGGTAAAACACCGTACCGGGTAATCAAACATTACCCAAAAATTAATTCTAGGAATAACTTCTCATTCCTTATCATTTCTAACCATCACCCTTACTTTTTAGGCCCAGGAATTTCCCGGTCCCAAATCTAGGGTTTATGCCCCAACGAGCTCAGGGCCCACCAGATTACTATTTGTAACACCCCTAACTTTCACCTAATACGCTTAAAGTCGCATTCGGCTAATTATTAGCGATTACGTCTTTGTTTCAGAACTTGACTTGGCTTTCTTTAAAATACAAGTACTGAAAATACAGCTAAATTTTTCTTTTTGAATTTAAGATTTAAAATGCGAGCCGCGCATGCGCATAGGACCGATTATTAAACATGAAACATAACAACCAGGAATATATCACCAAAATAATCATAAATAAACCATAGAATAAATGCAACACAACTTGTAATATTATATTATAATCATAACAACACAACGATGCCCTTATAAATATAAGTACATCTTGGGTTATCATTTACACCAAATATCTTTTAAGTAATGCAAAATAAGGTATTAGCAAAGCTAGACTAGTCTTCATGCTTCCGCTGCCCTTTGACCTGTCTAGGTGACGTGATTCCTACGTCCGCCTCAACGTAGATCACGAACGATTCGCATCATCCCCGTCTGGTGGCGACACGGAAGAGGAAATGGGGGTGAGAAACTTATTCAAGGTTCTTAGGAGGGATTCCCCACTCTTGACACAAGTGTCATCGTCGTCGCCCAAGCCACTTTGGTTTTGTTATAAAGAGGTGTTCATGCATAGGTTCAGTTTTAATTTCTCAAAGCCTATTATCCGAAGTGGGTTTCTTTTAGCATGTCTTCATGTTATGAATGCAGCAGATATTTTATGTATGCATGGCAATATGACAGTACACGTAGATAACACATATTACTTAATCAAAGCATCAATGAAACTTCAATGAAACATATGCATGTGCATCTTTTACTTAATCATAATTGAACTTGTGAGTTCCTTTCATGACTTTTTCACTTTTTCATTTTTCCCCACATCATTCCTTACTTCACTCAAACATAATCTTACACATTTTAACATCTTAGAACAGAATCCATACAGTGGCCAAACATAGAGGGCATAACCGAAATCATAAGCCCATAAAATCACATAATCTCTTGAGTTGAAATGCATATAAGTTGCTAGTTTTCTCTTGGACATTTTTAGGAACAAAAAGTGTTCTGGTAATCGATTACATGTTCCTAGTAATCGATTACCAGGAGCTAAATTCATTCTGGGTTCAAAACAACCAGGTAATCGATTACATAGGATGGTAATCGATTACTTAGGGTTAAGTCTTATCCAAAAAATAAAGAACATAGGGGTAATCGATTACACTATCAGGTAATCGATTACATGGTTTGAAGAATAGGTTCTGGGCATGAAGAGCATGTGTAATCGATTACATTGCCTCTGGTAATTGATTACCAAAACCAAAAGTCCTTCGAAAAACCCTTCTGGTAATCAATTACATGGCTGGTAACGATTACCAGAACCTCCGAATTTGAGAAAACATGATTTTTGACACATTCCAAACTATTTAAACACCTTGAGACCTCATAAAATAGTTTCCAACATTTTCCTGAAATCATTCATGCATTTTACAAAAACAAACCATTATTGAAATCATACTAAAACTCATCCATTTCTTTTTTACTAGAGTTCCTTTTTAGGATACTTAGGGCAAGTCTTTGAGCTCTAGAATATTTAGGTGATGACATAATCTTAAACATGCTATGCACTTTATTTTACTCTTCATTAGAAAGTAAAGTGAGAGCATAAAATAAATATGACATGCAACTTCATTATTATCTTTAAGGACTAAGTGATGACTTGAAATATAAACATGAGATGCAAGCTTGGAATTTAAATATGGTAATGCAAGTTCATTCATTTATTCTTGTGAAATTAGTGATGACACCAAAATAAACATGAGATTCAAGACATAAATTTAAACATGGATGCAACTTATTTTTATCTTAACTAGAGCTCTTACAAGACTTTTAGAGAACATAAACCTCAACCTATTATGTATCATAAGGCAAGCTTTAGAGTTCTTAGCACCTAGACTTCAAAAGAAGTCTTAAGGTTTGAACTTCATCATCAAGCTTAAGGAAATGGACACAAAGTTCAATACTTTGTCTAAACAAGACTACAAGGACTAAGTCATATTCTTTATTTTATTGCTCATGGGCTTCAATCTAGAGTAAAACTCTAAAACGGCCGACCAACTTTAAGGTTGGCAAGGGTAAGCTTAGAGCTCTTTGAAATGATTAACTTTCTTTAACAAAACTTTTGTGATCTACTTTACATTTTTAGCAAACTTTGCTCAAACCAAAGCAAAGGAAACCGAAATCATGAAGAGGAAAAGAAAAGAAAACCACAAACTTTAATCAAGGAAAAAGAAAGAAATCAAGGCATGTATGGTCCAAGACCAAGTTATTTCAAGCTTTGGAGGTTTCTCACATGACAACAACAAGTCATTGTCTTGAAACCTCATCATCAAGCTCATGTTTTCTTTATGAAAGGGCCTCTTGGCCGAAAATGAAAAGGGAAGGAAAAAGGATTTGAAACCAAGAGATACAAGAACTTTTCTTTAAGGAAGACAAGTAAAACTTGAACACAAACCCCCCTAGAGAAGTCTTGAAGAGATATGAAAGAAAGCTTAAGTTGTTGATGAAATGGAGAAGGAAAATCCTCTTGAAACTTGAAGGAAGAAATTAGCCAAAGTGAGGAAGTTTGAGAAGAAATGAGAGAATTTTTGTAAGAAGTGCAAACTTAACAAATGAACCAAAGTGGGACAAGGTTCATCAAGGCTTGGTATTTATAGAAATTTTCAATAATGAGGTTTCCAAAGGGGGAGGAAGAGCCCACATAAGGGAGGAAGGAGAGAAGAAATATCTCTTACAAATGTATGGTTGTAGGCATGGTTGAAGGTATGGTGAGGTATGAGCAAAGCATGGGCAAGGTATGGTGGAAAGTATGGCTCTTTGGTGTGTAAAATAAATCAACATGTGAGGAAAATGGGGGGGGATTTTTGGCCAACATATTAGCCAAGGGGGAAGGAATTTTGTTCATGTAATTGTGGTTTAAGGATGTGTTTAAGTGTGTCTTTGATTAAGCTTTTGATTAGGAGTTTATAAGAAGGTGTTTAGGTGAGGTAATTGGTTAATTAGGAAAGTCAAGACTTGATTAGGAGGGTAATCTTACTAGATTAGCAATTTAAAATAATTCTTTTGGTCAAATGAGGTATGGCACAATTCCTTAATTTAAGGAATTGGAAGAGAAAACACTATTCAAGATTCCATGACTAGGAATCTTGAACTAAAGCAATTAGAGTTTATCTAAGCAATCTTAGGTTATAATTAACCTTAATAAATTATTTTGAGTCTAGATTAATTATTGAAATAAATTAATCTTCGATTAGAACCTAATATTGCTTAGGTTTGCTTAATTGCGTCATTAGGCTTACCTACACTATTTAGGGGCAAAATGGTAATTTTGCACTAAAACTGCCCGGGACCTTCCGGCCCGACTAAACACCAAAAACCACTTATAAACATCATTTAAAATCTTTTGGTAAAGTCCGGCTCAACTAGCACGTAAAACGATGACAAACGCCAGGGCGTTTCGTAATTTCACGTGTTTGAACTCAAAAATGAGATTCTTCTCCTCTATTACCACACATAACACATATAATCCCCTATTAACATCAAAACATCCCCTTGAGGATGCCGGACCGCGATTCTCATTTTAAAATGACTTCAGGGGCATTTCGGTCATTTGAACACGGGAAAATCAGGGCGTTACACTATTCACCCTGTCCGAATTTTTTTTTTTAATACGTCCCTTGGGCCATCCTCATCATTGCTAAGCTATCAAATTTTTGAAATTATGACTAACAAAGCTCAAATTAATTTTTAAATAATTTTTAGGGTGTTACATTACCACCTACCTTAAAAAGAATTTTGCCCTCAAAATTCATTTGAAAATGATTTCAAAAGACAATTTTCATAAATCGAACAAGGAATTCATACACAGGAAAATAAAAGGCAACAAGTGAATCCTAAAACATTCCTACCTCTGATTAGACTTTTGGGTGGTGACATCCTTTCAGCACTTATGGTGAAACTCTGGTGTTGTGGCTTGTGCTCTCATATCGGTAGCCATCACCAAGAGTACCCATCATGTCGTCTGGTTCAACCTTCCCATTCCTAGCACGTCCACGGTTTGCCATTAGTTACTGAACGCACTAAACAAAGATATTGAGTTGATCAGGCTCAAACACTCTGCTAAGTGTGATAGCAACCAACTACAACACCACTAGACTGTCATGTATATCTAAACCCTATATCCTATCATATAAATAAGATTCAAGGCATGAATTATCTATATTTTGGAAGCATAGTCAGTCTATTCCTCAAAGTCCTACAAGGATGACCTGATACCATAATGTAATATCCTCCCAAGTATAACCCCATCCTTAAGTCGTTTGATCGTGCTCGAGAGTTGTTACTTATTAATTAGCGGACCTTTCTTAGCTATCTATAGCAAGATCGATTGTGTCGCAATGTAACTAGTACTGATTCTATTAAAATGTATAACAAAGAAACACAAAATTTATTGAATACATAGCCAAGTACAAAAGGAAGCGCTTTTAAGAGCTTTAGTACACATCTATTCTTTACTACGTTTATAGGCAAATACATACAACTAAGTACAATATAATAAAAACACTAACTACTAAAACTGCAATTAATTCCTTTTGCGTAGCAGCCCTATAGTTCTCTAGATCAACTTTTGGTGGCTAATGGATCCTTGCCTCCAAGTTGCTCCAAGATTGATTCACTTCACTTCAAGGCCACCAATTCAAGCCCCAAACCTTTCTTAGGCAGTGAGGAAGTAAGATATCAAGTGAGAAATAGTGAGGAAATGAAATTCCAATCGGTTAGTTTGATAGATTATGAGGAGAAGAACAAGTTTTGTGAAAGGATCTTGGCGTTTAAGTGACTTTGAGCTAGGGTTTTGCAAGCTTGAAGTTTGTTAATGGATGTTTGAGAGGAAGAAGAATGGAAAGGTTGTATTTTATGCCTCTTGCTGAAAATGATGGTGGTGGGGTGATAAGGTTGGTGGCTTATCTTTATCTTGACATAAACGTAGTATTTATGTAGGTAAAGTGTAATTTTCTTTCTTTTTGGGAAAATAAATTAGATGAATGGCTAGGATTTGATTGGATATTCAAAGAATGAATCTTGGCCATCCACTTAGCTCAAGATAAGTGGCTTACTTTAACTTGGGGAGCAAGTAGTTTTTTCTGTGTTAAACCTTACATCGAAATTCCACCGAACGGATGAGATTTTGGCTCCTAGTAAAATATAATAAATGATGGGCCATGATTGAAATTTAATTTTCAAGTTTCAATCCTTGCCATCCACTTGGCATAAAGTGGTTGGCAAAGGTTACTTGGCCACCAAGTAACTTGTACGTGTTTAAAATCGCACATTAAAACTCTCCTGAATAGGTAAAACACCGCACCCAGGTAATCAAACATTACCCAAAAATTAATTCTAGGAATAACTTCTCATTCCTTACCATTTCTAACCTTCACCCTTGCTTTTTAGTCCCAGGAATTTATCGGTCCTTAATCTAGGGTTTTGCGTCCACTGTGCTGCCAAATCACTATTCACCCTGTCTTAAATTTTTTTATACGTCCCTTGGGCCATCCTCATCATTGCTAAGCTATCAAATTTTTGAAATTATGACTAATAAAGCTCAAATTAATTTTTAAATAATTTTTAGGGTGTTACATTACCACCCACCTTAAAAAAGAATTTTGCCCTCAAAATTCATTTGAAAATGTTTTCAAAAGACAATTTTCATAAATCAAACAAGGAATTCATACAGGCAAATAAAAGGCAAAAATTGAATCCTAAAACATTCTTACCTCGAATCGGACATTTGGGTGGTGACATCCTTTCAGCACTTATGGTGAAACTCTGTGTTATGGCTTGTGCTCTCATATCGGAGCCATCTACCCAAGAGTACCCATCATGTCGTCTGGTTCAACCTTCCCATTCCTAGACGTTACAGTTCCGTCATTAGTTATTGAACACACTAAACAAAGATATTGAGTTGATCAGGCTCAACACTCGCTTAAGTGTGATAGCAACCAACTACAACACCACTAAACTGTCATGTGTATCTAAACCCTATATCCTATCATATAAATAAGATTCAAGGCATGACTTATCTATATTTTGGAAGCATAGTTACCCATTCCTCAAGGTCCTACAAGGATGAACCTCTAGATACCATAATGTAATATCCTCCTAAGTATAACCTCATCCTTAAGTCGTGTGACGTGTCTAGTTGTTACTTATTAATTAGCGGACCTTTCTTAGCTATCTATAGCAAGACCTTTGAGTCCGAAGTAACTAATACTAATTCTATTAAAATGTATAACAAAGAAACACAAAATTTATTGAATACATAGCCAAGTACAAAAGGAAGCTCTTCTAAGAGCTTTAGTACACATCTATTCTTTACTACGTTTACAGGCAAATACATACAACTAAGTACAACATAATAAAACACTAACTACCAAACTCCTAATCTGATTCCTTTTGTGTAAGCCCTATAGTTCTCTAGATCAACTTTTGGTGGCTAATGGATCCTTGGCTCCAAATTGCTCCAAGATTGATTCCCTTCACTTCAAGGCCGCCAATTCAAGCCCTAAACCTTCCTTAGGCAGTGAGGAAGTGAGATATCAAGGTGAGAAATGGTGAGGAAATGAAATTCCAATCGGTTAGTTTGATAGATTATGAGGAGAAGAACAAGTTTTGTGAAAGGATCTTGGCGTTTTAGTGACTTTAAGCTAGGGTTTTGCAAGCTTGAAGTTTTTAATGGAGGTTTGATAGGAAGAAGAATGGAAGGGCTGTGTTTTATGCCTCTTGGCCGAAAATGATGGTGGTGGGGTGATAAGGTTGGTGGCTTATCTTTATTCTTGACATAAATGTAGTATTTATGTAGGTAAAGTGTAATTTTCTTTCTTTTTGGGTAAATAAATTATATGAATGGGTAGGATTTGATTGGATATTCAAAGAATGAATCTTGGCCATCTGCTTGGCTCAAGATAAGTAGCTCTCTTTAATTTGGGGAGTGTAATGCCCCATTTTTCTGTTTGAGGACAAATGACCGAAATGCCCCTAAGGTCATTTTTACCCGAATTTTAGGATAGTCAACCCAGTCCTCGACGGGTCAGCTCGATGTTTGAAGGGGATTATATCTGTTATGTTTGATATTTGAGATGAAATCTCGTTTCCGAATTTTCGGCTCAAAATGACCAAAATACCCTACTGTGTTCTACATGGGTAAAAGGTGTCGTTTGGGCCCGAAACTTTTCCAGGATATTTGGAATGATGTTTTTGAGTGGTATTTTGATGTCTAGTCAAGCCCGGGAGGTCCCCTGTAGTTTAGTGAAAAATTACCATTTTGTCCCTAGAACAGTGTATAGTGAGCCTAATGATGTAATTAAGTAAACCTAAGCAATATTAGGCTCTAATTGTAACACCCCATGTTTTACTGTCATTTACAAATTAATTACCCTAGGTAATTTTTCATATAATTTGAGACCGAACAATCCTCAATAAAGGAATATAACATTAGAAGAAAGATAGGAGCAATTCATGCGAGAGTTGCAAACCCGATTTTCTGGACGTGTAAAATGACCAAAATGCCCCTAAGGTTATTTTACTCAAAATGAGGATCGTGGGCCCCACCCATCCTCAAGGGGATGTTTTAATATTAATAAGGGATTGTTTGTGTTATGTGTGTTAATAGAGGAGAAGAATCCTAATTTTGAGCTTTGACGCGCGAAATGACCAAAACGCCCCGCGTTTTAACTCCGATTTGCGTGCCGACTTAGCCGAACCTCACTAAAATGTTTTAAAACATGTTTTTAAGCTATGATTAACCATTATTTAAGCTCGGGTGGTCTCAGGCAATTTTTAAGTAAAATTACTATTTTGTCCCTTCTGTGTAGTTTTGCGAATTTTGAGATTTTTGATTCATATAGCAAAACATAAACAATATTAGGCTCAAATTAAAGTTTATTAGATTCTAATTATTAATCTAGAGTCAAAATTATTTATTTAGATTGATTAGAACTTAAAATTGCTTAAAAACACTCAAATTGCTTACTAATTCACCTAAGCCCTTAATTGTAAATTCTCTAATTTGCAAAGATACCTACCTACACCTACATAATACATGGAACACACAAAATTTATCCTCCTTGGGCACAATGCATGAAATTTTGGTCCATAATGCATCAGAAAATTTGTCAAAGAATGCACAAAAACCAAGGTATGAAAACAAGGAACCATGAAAACATGATTCCATGTTTTAAGCCACCAAACAAGATGATTTTTCTTCCTTGTTTCCTCCTCAAATTTGGTCAGACTTTCCTCCTCCCTTTGTCCATTTATGAGCCTCAAAATCTCTATAAATAGGCATGCTTGAAGGAGTGTTAGAGGCCTTAGTTCATAACTTACACAATTCTAGTTTTTAGAAGCACCAAAAGCTTTCTTTCTTCCTCCTCTTGGCTGAAACTTCTTCTCTCATTTCTAAAAGAGATTTTCTTTCATTTCACTCAAGGAAACCAAGTTCTTTTCCTTTCCTTCAAATAAAATTAGGTAGGGAGTTGTCTTTAAGCTTATTTCTATGCTTTGCTAAGTGTTGTTCTTGGTTCAAAATGATGATTTCATGGACTTTCTCTAGCTTTTCCATTCGGTTTTCTTCTTTCTTTTCCTTTGAACATTTTGGCCATAAGGCCTATATGGGAATATGATGATAGCTTGATGATGAGGACCTTGAGTGTTGGTTGTAAATCCATCACAAGTTAGGCCTCTAAAGCTTGAAAATTCCACTTGATGCAAAACTTTAAAGAATGATGTTTTTATGATGTAAAAATAAAGATCTTGAGTTTAGAACTTGAAAGATGTATTTTTCACTTTGTCTTGCTAAGATATATTGGGTTGAATTTATATTTCTCTAAAGTCTTGGAGGAGCTCTAGTAAAGAAATAAAATGAACTTGCATCCATGTTTAAGTTTATGCCTTGCATAACCATGTTTACTTTCTATGTCATCACTAAATTCTCAAGAATGAATAAATGAACTTGCATATTCATGTTTAAATTTCCAAGCTTGCATTTCATGTTTATATTTCAAGTTGTCACTTAATCTTCAAAGATAATAAAGATGATGCATCTCATATTTATTTTATGCTCTCACTTTATTTTATAATGGCTAAAAGAATCAACGCATGACATGTTTATTTTATGTCATCACTTAAAGATCTTAGAGTTCAAAGACTTGCCCAAGTATCACAAGCAAAGTTGGAACCATGGTAATAAAAACTCTAAAGCTTCCTTAAGATTATGGGAGTCAAAGAATTCATTCTTTAAAAAGTCTTGAGTTTGGAGCTTAATAAGATGTAATAAGAATTCTCTTCTCCCTTCACCGGTCTAGTGCGGACTGCCGCCGCTTCGGTTTCTTAAGATTCTCTTCTACCTCCACCCTTAGTGCGGACCGCCGCTCCGCTTTAAGATCCTCCACTGGTCAGTGCGGACTAACGCCGCTCCAGTTCTTGCATATCATGTTTATAATTCCAAGTTATCACCTTATAAAGACAAATTAAAATGAGGTTGCATAGCATGTTTATGATTCTAGTTATCACCTAAATCTCTAAAGCTCAAGACTTGCTCCTTTTATCTTAAGTGAGAATTTTAATCGTGAAGATTCTTTCAATATATAAATCGGCCTCATAATTAAGGTAGGCCCAAAGTGATTTTAAATAGCTACTAATTTAGTTCTATAATTTCTTTCAAGATTAACAAAAAAATTAGTTTCTAAAAGAGTTTTAAGGCTTTGCAAAGATTTTATGGGAAACTAGTATCTTATATGTACTTAAAATGTAATTTTAAGCAATTATGTGAGGTTCATAATTCAGCCACTAATCTGAGTTTAGTACTACTGTATGATGATGGTTTAATATGTTTGAAGTTTTGATAATTATGGTTTATTGCTAAAGGAATGATTCTATGTATGTTAGAGATAAAACTAGCTTCCTAGAAAACCGTAAAAGCAAGATTTCTAGAACTAAAGAGAATGAAATTTATGCATTCTGTCCAGAGCCTTTAGTGGCCTTAAGAACCAGGTTATATTATGTTTAGATAAGGGAGAATGATTCATAATTGGTTTAGTAATTAATTTTAGCACATAAGGAAAGCGGTAACGAGAAAGGGTTAAAAATACAACTTTTAGCACACCGTGAAGCCTTAAATATAACTTGCTGCCTATGCTGTCCCATATAGTTTAATAATGTTCTTAAGGCTTATAATTAATGGTAATGATGATAATGAATCATTTAGATGCATGATTACTTAGTTTGATAATTGAGGTTACCCGATTCTAAAGTTTCTGTTTAAGAAATTTTTGGTAAGAATTTATGATGATGGTTCTTTGAAGTTTGAAATGATAAGTCTATGTAGTGATTTGATGCTTATTAAGTATTTGATATCATTGAATGATTTCCTGCTTTCATGTTATAGTTGCTGTTGCAAACAATGAGAATGCTTATGCATAAAATAATGAAATATTCTTTGTTATTTAAAAATTTACCCTTGTTGCTAAGAAAGTATATTATTAAAAGTATAATTTGCAAAGGTTCTGGCTAGGAAGACTTGGTATTTAAGCGTGTCCATTTGTGACCCACCTCTCTTTCCTGGAATCTAGATGCATGATTACAGTTGGTATATATATTATTCCAGAATAAGACTATAAATGAGAAAATGTTATGAATGATTATGAATTGAGAATTGTATTATGATATAACATGCAAAGACTTAATGATGACTTAAACTTATGAGGAAATGATCCTTTGGACCCATCAGA
Source organism: Dalbergia oliveri (assembly GCA_030441495.1). Classification (NCBI taxonomy): domain Eukaryota; kingdom Viridiplantae; phylum Streptophyta; class Magnoliopsida; order Fabales; family Fabaceae; genus Dalbergia; species Dalbergia oliveri. Next base: position 4,020,857 of record JAMLFY010000020.1, read on the forward strand.
CTATAGGTGGTGAAAGGTGATTCTTGCCCCTAAACCATTCTCTCAAAAGGGTAGAGTTGGATTCTTACTTATCAAAGGGATAAGTATATGCTAGTGACGACTAGCAAGGTATGAGCTCATAACCTAGATTACTCCCAAAGGGTGGAGTATAGGGTGGCCCAGGAAAATGATGATGAAAGTAACTTTAAGTCACCTAAGGAAGTAAGTAGCGTATTATGTGATTATGATGTTCTTCTATGCATAGTATTTATGAGATAATGATGAGAAATATGATATTCTTCTATGCATAGTATTTATGATATGATGATGAGGAATATGATGTGGTCTTATGCATAATTATGTTATTATATATGAAAGGAAAAGTTCATTATAAACATGACATGCTAAGTTTATGATGCATTATAAGACGCATGATTAAAATGAACGACCTCGGTAAAGTATATTTCCAAACTAATTAAATGAATCTTAGCATGCTCACATTTTCATAATGAAACCCGAGGTTCCTGGGGACGATGATGATGACACGATGCATATGAGGTGAGTACCCTACTGAGATTCTTTTATAAGTTTCTCATTCCCTCTTTCTTTCTTTCCATCTCGTCTTCAGAAAGTGATGGTGATGGTCGTGATTCCCATTGATGCTCTCACCTGGTAGATGCACGTGATCTTGTGAACAGCTTATTATCCTTGAGGAACGTATTGCTAGACCTTGAGCGTGACTCTTGAATATCTATTCCTATCTTGAAGTATTATAAATAGGTGCCGTTAATAGATGTTTTTCCATCCATATATTATTTATGTTTTGTTCGATTGCCTACATCTAGCTTAACTCGTTGGTAGGCAAAATATCTATGTGAAATGTAATTATGGATGTCATATGATGGAGCCAATATGATGTGTTCTTCATGATATGTTTGTTCATTTTCTGCTTTATCCGATTATCGTTCACGTTATGCGGCTCACATTTTCAATTATGTTTAAAAAAAATGGCTCGTAATTTCACTAAGTATTTTCAAAGCATGATTAAGGAACTTGAAGCAAAGAGTAAAGTCTAGTAATTAATCATACGACTAGGCGTATTGGGTTAATTATTAGGGTGTTACACTAATCAAAGATTAATTTATTTCGATAATTAATCTAGAGTCAAAATAATTTATTAAGGTTAATTAGGACCTTAGATTGCTTAGTTAAACTCTAATTGCATCCTTTAATTCAAGATTCCTAGTCATGGAATCTTGAATAGTATTTTCTCTCCAATTCCATAAATTAAGGAATTGTGCCATACCTCATTTAACCAAAAGAATGATTTTAAATTGTTAATCTAGCAAGATTACTCTCTTAATCAAGTCTTGACAACCTTAATTAGCCAATTACCTCATCTAAACACTTGCTTCCAAACTCCTAACCAAAACCTTAATCAAAAGAACATCTGAAACTAAACCATAATTACATGAACAATTCTCTTCCTCCCTTGGCTACCCAATCTGGCCGAATACATGGCCCCAAGGAAAGTGCCACATGTTGAATTTTATTTCACTCAAGAGCCATGCCTAGGACATACCTCAAACCATACCTCATCATGCTTTCAACCATGCTTTGCCCATGCCTAGCCCATGCCAATCAAAGAGATATTTTCCTCCCCAAAGACCAAGTAAGGCCGTTGGCCATTCTTCTTTGTGCAGCCACCATTATGCAAAAATTTCTATAAATACCAAGCTTGGAAGAACTTGGTTACACTTTAGATCATTTACCAAGTTTAGTTTTCTTGCACTTCCTTGCTTTTCTCTCAAATTTCTCTTCATCTTGTTCATCTTCTTCTTCCTCTCAAAGAACCTTTCCACCACCACAAACAACCATAAACCACCACTCCCTCACCTCAAACCATCTCTTAAACACTCAAACTTTCCATTTTCAAGCTTAGAAACTCAAGGAAAAATCATCTTCCTTGAGCTTCCTCCTTGGCTGAATCCATCCTCACATTCAAGAGAAGATTTTATCTCTTATCTTTCAAGAAATCAAGTTTTCCTTCATTTCTTCAAAGACTTCCTTAGGTAGGGGTTTTGTTTTCAAGTTTTTACTTGTTTTCTTCAAGAAAAGTTCGAGTTTTCTCTTGGTTCAAAACTCTTTTTCTCTACCTTTTTTCTTTTCGGCCATGGGGCCTTTTTATGAGAAGAACTTTAGCTTGATGATGAGGTTTCAAGATAATGACTTTTTGTTGTTGTAACATCCCCTGCTTTATGGATTGCCGACCTTCCCACAAACCAACACGGGTCTTTTCAATGTACTTTGTCCTCACTCACACACTTCCTGGAACTTCCCAGGAGGTCACCCATCCCAAAATTACCCTAAGTCAAGCACGCTTAACTATGGAGTTCTTTCGTGATAGGCTACCGAAAAGAAAGATGCATCTTTGTGGCATAGGTAGTACCAATCAATTCATATAAGCCCTCCTTCACTGGATAGTCTCATACCTATAGAACTTCTGATCCCCTCTCATTTGGGTGTGTAATCGGTTCATTCATGTACCCCTCGCTCGGAGGGGAGCCGCTCCCCATCCGTGCCCTCCTCAACCCGATCACTCCCTGCCTCCGTCCTGGCTTTACATGCCCACCAGCTTCCCGCTGGTTCGTCCCGAACCACATCGCACTGGGAGGTGAGGCTCTACCATTTGTAACATCCTTGCGCTTATGGATTGCCGACGTCCCCACAAACCAACACTGTCTTTCCAGTCTTTGTCCTCACTCACACGCTTCCTGGAAACTTCCCAGGAGGTCACCTATCCCAAAATTACCCCAAGTCAAGCACGTTTAACTATGGAGTTCTTTCGTGAGGCTACCGAAAAGAAAGATGCATCTTTGTGGTATAGGTAGTACCAATCAATTCATGTAAGCCCTCCTTCACTATAGTCCCATACCTATACAAGACTTAGGATCCCTCTCATTCGGGTGTGTAATCGGTTCATTCATGTACCCCTCCGCTTGGAGGAGGAGCCGCTCCTTGTCCGTGCCCCTCGGATCGCCACTCCCTACCTCGTCCCCGCGTTACAGTTGTCATGTGAGAAACCTCTAAAGCTTGAAACAACTTGGTCTTGGACCATACATGCTTGTGTTTCTTTCTTTTTCTTGTTTATATTTTCGGTTCCTTTCTCCTTCTTCTCTTTAATGGTTTCAGTTTCCTTTCCTTTTCCTTAAAGATTTTGGTTTCCTTTTTCCTTTGTTTGAACAAAGTTTGCTAAAATTGTTAAGTAGATCACAAAAGTTTTGTTAAGAAAATTAATCACATGTTTTCAAAGAGCTCTAAGCTTACCCTTGCCAACCTTAAAGTTGGTCAGCCGTTCTAAGAGTCTTACTCTAGATTGAAGCCCATGAGCAATAAAATAAAGAATATGACTTAGTTCTTTGTATTTTGTTTAGACAAAGTGTTGAGCTTTGTGTCTATTTTCTTGAGCTTGATGGTGAAGTTCAAAACCAAAGACTTCTTTGAAGTCTTGGTGCTAAGAACTCTAAAGCTCACTTTATGTTGTTAAGATGCATATTGGGTTAAGGTTGTGATGTTCCTTTAAAGTCTTGTAAGAGCTCTAGCTAAGATAAAATGAGTTGCACACATGTTTATGTTTATGCCTTGCATAACATGTTTATTTTGATGCTATCACTAAACTCTCAAGAATAATTAAGTGGACTTGCATTATCATGTTTAAATTCCAAGCTTGCATTTCATGTTTATATTTCAAGTCATCACTTAATTTTAAAGATAATAATGAGGTTGCATCTCATATTTATTTTATGCTCTCACTTTACTTTCTAATGAAGAATAAAATAAGTGCATATCATGTTTAAGTTTATGCCGTCACTTAAACCTCCTAGAGCTCAAAGACTTGCCCAAGTATCTTGCATAAAGTTTTAGAAAATGGAGGCATTTCAAGGATGCCATTTCGGCCTTGTGATGATGATGATGGACTTGAATGAGTTCATCTAATCACAAGTGTACATAGTCTAAGTCTTGGAATTTTTCTAAGCTTAGATGTACTCAAGGAACTTTATGAACAAAGTTTTATGTTTTAAATCCATTACTTGAGCTAAATAATTTAGCTACTGACCTAGCATATATTTATATGATTTCAATGAGATTAATTGGTTTCTAAAAGAGTTTTGAGTTCTTAAAATGATTCCAAGAGAAACTAGTAACTTATATGTATTTAAATCATGAGATTATGTGATTATATGATGACTATGATTTCGGTTCTGCCCTTGGTATTTGGCTACTGTATGGATTTTGTTCTAAGGTGTTAAAATGTGTAAAATTATGCTTGAGTGAATCAAGGAACAATTTAGGGAAGTTTAGAAAGAACAAGTAACTAAAAAGGACTTAAAATGTAAATTCTAGAACACCTAGAATGCACAAACTTGTAATTCTGTTCCAGCATAATTGGAATTAAGGAAAATGATTTATAATTAGTGGATATGTGTAGGAATCTCTCATAATTGGTTTAGGAGTTAATTATAGAGCCTTAGGCGAAGACGGAACTTAGAAAGGGTCAAAACGAAGATTCTAGGACCCGTAATCATGAGGTAAAATTCTGCCCAAGAGACATAGAGCTGTTTGGTTATGTTATAATTCATAAACATTAGAGAAAATTATAGGTAATGATCCCTTGGGTGTTATAAAAATCCATAATGAAGGATAGGATAATTGGAACACAAGTTTAAGACCCGTAAGGGCCAAAGCATAAAGACACCATGAGATAGGAGGTGTGATGTGAGCATGAGGTCGAGTGGGTATACTCATAATGATGTGAATATGTTAATATCATGAGCATGAGACTCTATGTGTATTTGTGGCATGATTGATGTGACAATGTGGTATGCCATGTTTGAGATGCATGAGAATGTGGAATATGAATGAGTTTAGTAGAATATGCTTTGGTAAATTAAAGATCTATTTAATTGAGAAAGTTTCATGAGGATGATATGTGTAGTTGAGTTATGTGGTATGACTCAAATTTGAGGAAATTTGGAGTATAGTGGTTATGCTGAATTTCCATCAAATTTGAGGGACTTGAGAAAGTTTTGAAAAGAAAGATTTTATATGTAACATGCCGAGACGCATTTCTCCTGCTAGAGGAGAAAGGAAGCTCGTGGAGGGTATGGTCATGGAGGCCATATCGAAGCGACAATGTCACTGGTCTTAACCAATGATGCATTTCGGACTGAGATGAACTTATCCTACTACGGTGAGGAAAAGGTAAAACGTGAGGGCATCGACATTATCCCCAAAGCGGACAAAGTCACTGGTCTTAACCAGTTGATGCATTTTAGAGAAGGAAGAAAGTCCCATGATGGGTGATTCCTTAGATCCCCTGCCCATACTCTGGAGTCGGGTTGTTATTTTTATGATTATGATTATAATTCACTTATCAAGAGGATAAGTAAGAACTAGTGACGACTAGTTAAGGTATGAACTCATAGCCTAGTATCAGGGTCGGTTACTATTGTTTCAAAGATCATGATGTCACAAGTTTGAGAAATGAAAAAGATGAGAAGTATCTTGCTTATGAAAGCGAAAGTTTGATCATGAGAAGTTACAAACCACTTTTATGTGAACTATTTGTTAATGATATGTTTTATTATTGCTAGGTATTGCCATGCATTCATGTTCTGCTATGCTGCATACATGCATTAAAGATTCATCATAAAAGACATGGACCTTGGATAATTATCTTTTGTAAAACCTCATAATGAACCTTTGCATGTTTAACCTCTTTATAATAAACCCAAGGTTCCTGGGTACGTAAATGATAACACTAGATAGGAGGTTTCCCTACTGAGATTCTTTAGCAAGATTCTCACCCCAATCTTTGTTTCTCTTTCCGTTATGTCTTCAGGACAATGGCGTCGTTCGTGATCTTCGTTGACACGCCTGTGGGAGGTGCATTACAACCCGATCATCAGTCCTACCATTTTGAGGGTCATTGTGCCGTATGCATTTTTTCTTACATGGGACGCCCATTTTCTTTTCCGATCTCCAGCTTTCGCTTCACCCGACCTCTCCCTTGGCGACGACTTGATTTTCGAGAGGACGTGACCCCGTGACGAGTAGAACCGCCATGCCCGACCATCATCTTCAGTGATGCGAGACTATCCGAGTACGTGCCCCTCATACGTCGTTGAGGAGGACCTGTTCGAGGACTCCCGGCTGATCCCTATTCGGAGGATTCCGCCCTTCGGTGCCCTGGGCCGGTAGGGTAGCGAGGACACGGTCTAGCGAGGCCTATGAGGCATGTGCGTCAGCCGAGGCTCCTTCGCCGTGGAGGCCATGTCGCACCACCGATCCGCATGACTACACCTCCACTTTATTGGGCCACATCGAGGAGCTTCGAGTTGCGGGTTACATTTCCCCGTCCGTAGATTAGTGTAGTCCGTAGGCTTTTAAAGGGAGGGTTGCTTTTTGTTGGAAATATCTTTTGGGGCTTCTCCATGTATTCATTGTTATATTTCTTATTTCTTTTCTTGTACTTTACGTTTCATGCATTGCAAGCTCCGCCCATGTATATGGGTAAGACTTTATGCTTTTTTTTATGTTTTAGATGATGTACTAAACTATGATAATTAATATTATGATGGATGTTTTTATGATTGAGGTGTTCCTTATTGCTTTTGTCTTGCTCGTTGCTTTACGTTTCGTTTACGTTGTACGTAATGGCTCACACTTTGTTTTATGCATCCCATTTCAAAGAAAAAAAAATTTACCCGTATTTTCGCTAAGTAATTTCACAAATGAGTTTTAAAGGGAAGTAATAACTAATAATTAATCTTAATACGTCCTAGGCGTGTTGGGTTAAATATTAGGGTGTTACAAGGAGCAAGTAGCTTTTTTGGTGTTAAAACTTTACGAAATTCCACCGAACGGATGAGATATTGGCTCCGAGTAAAATATAATAAATGAAACCATGATTGAAACTTACTTTTCAAGTTGCAAGCCTTGCCATCCACTTGGCATAAAGTGGTTGGCAAAGGTTGCTTGGCCACTAAGGAACTTGTACAATGTTAAAAACCGCACATCAAAACTCTACCGAACGAGGAAAATACTACCCGGTAATAAAACATTACCCAAAAATCAATTATAGGTATAACTTATCATTCCTTATCGTTTCTAACCTTCACCCATACTTTTTGCAGTCCCAGGCATTTCCCTCCTAAATTTAGGGTTTTGGCTGTCCGACAAGCCCGTGGGCCTGCCAAATTACTATTCACCCTGGCCTGAACATTTTTTTTAATATGTCCGTTGGGCTATCCTCATCATTGCTAAGCTATCAAAATTTCGAAATTATGACTAATAAAGCTTAAATTAATTTTTAAATAATTTTTAGGATGTTACTTTACCACCCACCTTAAAAAGAATTTTGCCCTCAAAATTCATTTGAAAATGATTTCAAAAGACAATTTTCATAAATCGAACAAGGAATTAACACACAGGAAAACAAAAGGCAACAATTGAATCCAAAAACATTCATACCTCGGATCGGACTTTTGGGTGGTGACATCCTTTCAGCACTTATGGTGAAACTCTGTGTTGTGGCTTGTGCTCTCATATTGGCAGGCAAGAATACCCATCATGTCGTCTGTTCAGCCTTCCCATACCTAGTACGTCCACGGTCTCATTAGTTCCTAAACACACCAAACAAAGAAATTGAATTGATCAGGCTCAACACTCTAATAAGTGTGATATCAACCAACTACAACACCACTAGACTGTCATGTATATCTAAGCCAAGTATCCTATCATATAAATAAGATTCAAGGCATGACTTATCTATATTTTGGAAGCAAAGTCAGTCCATTCCTCAAGGTCCTACAAGGATAAATTGCTCTGATACCATAATGTAATATCCTCCCAAGTACAACCTCATCCTTAAGTGTGATCGTACTCGAGAGTTGTTACTTATTAATTAGTGAACCTTTCTTAGCTATCTATAGGAGAATCGATTAGTCGCGAAGTAACTAATATTGATTCTATTAAAATGTATAACAAAGAAACACAAAATTTATTGAGTACATAGCCAAGTACAAAAGGAAGCTCTTCTAAGAGCTTTAGTACACATTTGTTCTTTACTATGATTATAGACATATACATACAACTAAGTACAACATAATAAAAACACTACTACTAACTAGGATTCTGATTCCTTTTGTGTAGCCCTATAGTTCTCTGGATCAACTTTTGGTGGCTAATGGATCCTTGGCTCCAAGTTGCTCCAAGATTGATTCCCTTCACTTCAAGGTTACCAATTCAAGTCCTAAACCTTCCTTGGAGTGAGGAAATGAGATATCAAGGTGAGAAATGGTGAGGAAATGAAATTCCAATCGGTTAGTTTGATAGATTATGAGGAGAAGAACAAGTTTTGTGAAAGGATCTTGGCGTTTTAGTGACTTTGAGCTAGGGTTTTGCAAGCTTGAAGTTTTTTAATGGATGTTTGAGAGGAAGAAAAAATGGAAGGGCTGTATTTTATGCCTCTTGGCCGAAAATGATGGTGGTGGGGCGATAAGGTTGGTGGCTTATTTTTATCTTAACAAAAATGTAGTATTTATGTAGGTAAAGTGTAATTTTCTTTATTTTTAGGAAAAGAAATTATATCAATGGCTAGGATTTGATAGGATATTCAAAGAATGAATCTTGGCCATCCATTTGGCTCAAGATAAGTGGCTCACTTTAGCTTGGAGAGCAAGTAGCTTTTTTGTGTTAAAACTACATTGAAATTCTATCGAACGGATGAGATATTGGCTCTCGAGAAATATAATAAATGAAAGGCCATGATTGAAACTTACTTTTCAAGTTTCAATCCTTGCCATCCACTTGGCATAAAGTGGTTGGTAAAAGTTACTTGGCCACCAAGAAACTTGTACGTGTTAAAACCGCACATCAAAACTCTACCGAACGGGTAAAACATTGTACCCATGTAATCAAACATTAACCACAAATTAATTCTAGGTATAACTTCTCATTCCTTATCATTTCTGACCTTCACCCTTACTTTTCTCAGTCCTGGCATTTCCTGTCCCGAATCTAGGGTTTAAGTCCGACGGGCTTGTGGGGCCGCAAGGTGTAACATCCTCCCAAGCACAACCCCATTCTTAAGCCATGTTATCATACTCGAGAGTTGTTACTTGTTAATTAGCGACCTTTCTTAATTATCTATAGCAAGCTCGATTCACATGCGAAATAACTAAGCGTAATTCTATTAAAACATATTACAAGTAAACACCATATTCATTGAATACACAACTAAAATACAAAAGGAAGCTCCTCTATGAGCTTTAGTACATGTTTTTCCTCAAATACATTTACATACATTTTCCATCCCACTAAGTACAATAGAATAAACAAGTAACTACTATACTATTGCGGTCCCACATTCCTTTGCGTAGCAACATCATCGTCCTCTGGCTTAACTTGGAGGCGACACGGAAGCACAAACCATAGGGGTGAAAATTTTAAAATTCTAGGGAAACTCCCCAATCATAATCATAATGTCATCGTCATCGCCCCAGCCACTTCGGTTTATTCAGGAAAACCTGATCATGCAATATATTCTAAAGGTTCATTTTAAAGTTCCAAAATCATCCCTCCGAAGTGGGTAGCTTTTAACAATCAATCAGTATGTGTACATATATCTAGAAGCTCAAACACATAGTAAGTAAATCTACTTAAAGGATTTCATATGATATGGATGATGCATCTGTCAAATACAGTGAAGTTATCTCAAAGTGACCTGGTTTCCATCATGGCCATAGAAAGCCAATTAGTGCATTTTTCTCTTTTCATTGACATAGGAAAGACTTAGTTTATACGCAACGGGTATTTTCAGTGGACAACTCCACAATAGATCCATTTATACCTAACGGGTATTTATGGTGGATCACACCACACAAAGGAAATAGACTACTTCAGGACTGAGCTCATTCCTATATGTGATCATCGAACTTCATTTTTTTCCATTTTCAAATCACACACAGATCTATTCCTAGCCGATACGTCTACCAACTATAAATCGGGGAGTTCCTCTTCTATTTCCTTCCCCCCATTCAACCAAAGTCTTGTTTCTGTTTTGTCCATATGTTAGAACATGCACAATTTAAGTTTATACGTTCTCTTTTCCTTTTCCAAATGCATGCATAAAGCATATGTAGGTATTCAATCATATTAGAGGTCCATTCATCCCTCATGGATAAGAAATTGAAATAATTAGCATGCATTCATATGCCATACACTTGGACTAGATATCACTTTACCACAATTTTCAGCCATCCTCACATTCCAGGACTTTGCAGATTTACTATCCTAGGCACAATATTTAATTACCATATCAAAAGGCCATTGAAAGAGCCACAAAAATTCTATATGAGACCTCAATATGTCTAGGAGACCCTAAAAATTTCAAGACAAACAAAGCTCTCTAACTCCTTCAGGAAATTGTACAAATTTAGTGGTCAGGGACCACCAATTCAGCTAGACTAGAGTTCTCACAAATTATAACCCTAGCAAATGATTGAATCAGCTCAAAATAAAAATCACGATTGAACTTCAAGATGTTTTCAATACTCTTTAAAAATTTTAAGGGAAAAATCACTCATTTGATATGTTAAAAAAATTAGTAAAATTTGCAGCTTCAGTTCACAAATCAGGCAGCATAGATACACTTTCGGTTCTAGAATTTTTTAAAGCATCAGGAGTCAAAATCAGAGCCCAAGAAAATTTTTGAAACTAGCCTAAGATGTTAGCTTCAACATATATATTTCCTAGCTCATGACAAATATGCCAGAAAATTCATGAACAATTACCTGCCTAAGAAAATCGAAAATCCAGCATAGAGCAAAACCCCTTTTGATAAAAATGATTTTTAACATCATCCAAACACTCCACCAAAATTCATACATCAATATCAACATAATATCAACCAATATAGCAAGAAATTTTGGACCTAGCTCAATTAGATCAGACCAGAATAAATTTGAAAAAGAAAAGGCAAGAAAACCCTACTTGGCTCTTGGAACTCTAATTCTTGTTCTTGGCTTCCCTTCAAGAGTTCCTACACCAAATTCTTGATCTAACCCTTTCAAATCCTCTTCTAACAAAGCTAATAGCAGCTAAGTTGGTTGATATGATGAGAGAGGATTTGTGAGAAAGAGTTGATTCAAGTTTTCAAGAGGTAAGTTTGTGTTTGTGACAAAGCATATGGATGTTTGATGTTGTGGCTTAGTGTTTCTTAGCAAATTTGTGATGTTCTTGAGGAGAAAAGAATGGAGAATGCTGAAAAGATGGCTACCAAACTTGAGAGAAGAAGAATGAGAATTTTCTTTTGGTTTTTCTTTTATTTATATAAGATATGTAATAAATTTGTCACCACAAATAATATTTCTTGTAATAGTAATTAAATCTTGTTAAAGACAATGGTGTGGCCAAATCCTAGCCATACACTTGTCTAGTTAGGTGGCAAAATTACTGAAGTTTCATACGATATAAGAAACTGCACATCAATATTTCACTGAACGGGTAAACTGGTCCGATTAAACCCATATTATCCAAAAATTAATTCTAAATATAAAATTATCATTCCCACCTATTTCTAACTTTATTCCCATGTTCTCCTAATTTTGGGCACCTCGAGGCCAAAATCTAGGTTTAAGCTCAGCTGCCATAGGGCCCATAAGATTACTATTCATCGGTCCAAATTTTTTTTTTTAGGTCGTTGTGCCACCCTCATCATTTCTATACTGTTAGATTTTTGAAATTACGAATAACAAAGCTCAGATTAATTTTTAAATAATTTTCTGGGTGTTACACAAGGTTACTATTCACCCCAGACTAATTTTTTTTTTTAATACATCCGTTGGGCCATCCTTGTAACATCCTCTTAATTACCATATCCTACTCGAGTATTGACATATAATTAGCAGAATATTACTTATATCCATGTTCTATACTAGTCGAAATATAAGGTAGTAAAGCTGTAGATACATATGTTACAACACTCATATTTACATATATGAACACAATCTTTAAGTTCCCAAGATATACATCATAATGCCAAACAAGTCAGTGACCCTAAGCTAGTCAGGGACTCCATAACAAAGGGCTAGCCTACTCTAGGTCTAACAAAATCACATATCGATATAAATGAACTTGAATACATCTAGTAGTACATCAGTCCCAGGCTGGTAACATCCTAACCCTACCCTACTACTATGTACAAGCTAAGAGTGTAATATCCTCCCAAATACAACGTCATCCTTAAGTTATGAAATTATGCTTAGGAGTTGTTACTTATAAATTAGCGGACCTTTCTTAGTTATCTATAGCAATATTGATCGAGTCGAGTAGTAACTAATTCGTGGTTCTACTAAATATATACAACAAATACACAAAACATTTATTTATTTCATAAGTAAATACAAAAGGAAGCTCTTTCATGAGCTTGAATACATACATGTTCTCTACTTCGTTTACAAACATATACACACCACTAAGTACAAGATAATAAAAACACTAACTACTAAACTACTGCGATCCGATTCCTTTAGTGTAGCAACCTCGTAGTCCTCTAAATCAACCTGGAGGCGACACGGAAACACAAAAACGTAGGGGTGAGAATTACACAATTCTAGGAGGATAACTCCCAGATACACAATCATAAATGTCATCGTCATCGCCCTAGCCACTTCGGTTTATTAGAAAATGTGATCATGTAATGTAAACTAAAGATTCATTTTAAAGTTTCAAAATCATCTTTCCGAAGTGGGTAGCTTTTATTATTCAATCACTTAATATACACACATAATACTACTCAATAGCATAGTATTACATTTTGAAATATACGTGCCCTCACATTTGAAGGGACTTTTTCTTTTTCATGCCCATTAAAAGAGACTTTCCCGTGCCCATAAAAGGGGACTTTCGTGCCCATAAAAGGGGACCTTTCCGTGCCCATAAAAGGGGACTTTCTGTGCCTTTTACACATTTAGGGGACTTTTCGTGCCCTCCACATAATAAAGGGGACTTTCATTTCTCTACTTAGAACATATACCATCATCAAGTTCACATATAAACAATCAATCACAAATGACTTTCATTCATTTCTCATAAACCAAACCTTAAAGTCACTATCATGCATTCATACACCATAGACTTGGAATAGACATCAAACTATCATAATTTCTAGCCATTCTCACATTCTAGCACCTTGGCAGAGTTATTGTTCTGGGTACAACATTTAATTACCATATCAAATGACTATTTCAAGAGCCACAAAAATTCTGTATGACACTTTGATGTGTCTAGGATAACCTGTAAAAATTTCAGGACAAATAGAGCTCTATAGCTACTTCAGTGAAATATACAAGTCTAGTGGTCAGGGGCCACCAATTCACAGACCAGATCCGGGTTCCCTTAATTTTTAACCCTAGAAATTGATGGAACCAATGCATAAGAAAATTTACAGTGACACTTCAATATGTTATTGACTTCAAGTAAAAATTTCATGAGCTAGATCAATCAATTGCTATAATAATAAATTCGGACAAGTTTGTTACTACAGTTTCAACAACCAGGACAGCATCAGACACATTTCGGTTCTTGATTTTCTTGAGGCAGAAAACTTTAAAATTAACACCCAAGAAAATTCATGTAGTCAGTTTAAGATGTCCACTACAACATATAATTTTTGTAGATCATTTAATTACCCACAAATATACCAGAAAATTCGTGATTAATGACTGCTTCTAGGAAAACTAGGAATCCAGCAGCCTAGTCCCAATTTCCTTTGATAAAAACCCCTTTTTAACACCATCCAAACACACCAACAAAATTCACACATCAATATCAACATCATATCAGTCAATACAACCAAAATTTTGGACATATCTCAACCCAAAACAGATTGGAAAAATTTGACAAGAAAAGGCACAAACCCTACTTGTAGTAACTTAGTGGATCCTTGGCTCCAAGATGATCCAAGCTTGATTCTTCCACTCCAAAGCAACCAAACCAACTTCAAACCCTCCTTAAATGACTTGTAGGTATTGATGGAGATTTGAGATTTTAATCGGTTAAATTTGTAGGTATTGATGTGTAGAACAAGTTTAATAAAGGAACTTTGAGGTTTCCACAACTCTAGGCTAGGGTTTTTGGGCTTAGAACTCAAGATCAAGCTCAAGAAGATGAAAATGGTGGCTGGTTCTTCTCTCCTTGAAGGCTGCACGAAATTTTGGAGAAGAAAATGATAAGGTTAGGTGGCTTGGAGGAGAAGTTGATGATTTGTTTATTTTGCATTGAATGCTTGAAGATATTTTGTGGTAAAGCAAAATGGATGGCTAAGATTTAATCTTGGATTCCAAGATTAAATCTTGGCCTTCCACATACTCTAAAGAGGTGGATATTATCCATTGGTTATGATGGAAATATCTTTCGTGTTAGAAACCGCACACCAAAATCTCACCGAACGGGTAAACACTTACCGATTAACCGATATTGCCCGAAAATTAATTTTAAGTATAAAATTATCATTCCCACCTATTTCTAACCTTATTCCCATGTTTTCCTAATTTCGGGCACCTCCTGGGCCCGAATCTAGGGTGTCGGCTCTAGGGCCCGCAAGGTTACTATTCACTGGCCCGAATTTTTTTTTTTTTGAAGGTCCATTGGGCCGCCTCATCATTTCTAAACTATTATATTTTTGAAATTAAGATTAATAAAGCTCAAATTAATTTTTAATTAAATTTTAGGGTGTTACAAGAGTCCCTGGAAACCTCACATCCTCCTACAAGAAGCCATTAGCCATCAGGATGATATCCTCGCCTCCGCTGGTGTTGGACCTCAGGTGGGTCCGAGTTGGATGATGATGATGAAAAGCGGTACATCTGCTGGAGGGTACAGGAGCGCTGGAACATCAAACACCTTGGGTGTGCCATATGAAGGGGCACGCCATCATAGGGAGAAGTGGTCGAACTCCTCAACAAAATGACGCACTGAAGGAATGACCGAAAAACATATATACACGAAACTGAGAGTAACCTACGTGTACAAGGAGTCAAGTGCCAGTCGTCCGCCACACCCATTGTGGCGAATCAAGGAAAAATATCGTGACTACATCTGTTAAATCTGAGTAATACAAGTACATACAGTTAGGGCGAGAATACTATAAAATTCTTAGGTAATTTCCCCATATACTATACAGAATATAGGAAATGAGTTAATTCATATAAAACATCCATGCAAGAGTTATAGGCATCAGTGCTAAAATATGTCAATCATGGAAATTTAGAATGTCACCATAGTAAGAAGTCATGTACTATTATTTGGAACCATAAGTTCGCTTCCATGTATTTTCCTCTTTTTGTTAACATAGGGAAGGCTTAGTTCCACATAAAGATATATTTGCAATTGATAATTCCGCAAAGGACAATAGACTGCTAGGACATGAGCTCATTCCTACTTGTGATCATTGGACTTCATTTTTTTTCCATTTCTAATCACACAGTTTATTCCTAGATATGTCTACCGACTTATAAATTTTCTAAAGAAGTCCTTATTCTTGGTTTCCCTTTTAATCCCACCTAAGCCTTGTTTATGCTTTTCCTATATGTTCAAACATGCACTAGCGAACTTTATACATATTGTTTCTGTTCTTTCTCATATAATTGCATTATGTACTTCTTTTCCTTTTCTCAAAAGTATGCTTACATTAAAAGTAGGTATTCAATCATATTAGAGGGTCATTCATATTTCATGAATAAGTAATTGAAATAATTAGGATGCATTCATATGCCATACTCTTGGACTAGATATCATTCTACCATAAATTTTTAGCCATTTTCACATTCTAGCACCTTGGTAGATTTACTGCCTACGTACAACATTTAATTGCCATATCAAACGTGTAACCTCATTTCTCGTGTACAAATGAACAAAATGCCCTGAGGTCATTTTACCCGGAATGAGGATCACTGGCCGGCCGTCCTCAAGGGGATGTTTTGATGATGATGGGGGATTACCTATATTATGTAAGGTAATAGAGAAGAATATCATTTTTGAGTTCGACGAGCAAAATTACCAAAACGCCCTTACAACTTTTCAATCCCAACTTATGTGCCGACTTAACCTAACTTCACCAAAAGGTTTTAAATGATGTTTATAAGCTATGTTTAGCCATTGGTTAAGCCCGGTGGTCCTGGAAGTTTTAAGGAAAATTACCGTTTTGCCCATAGCTTTGTGCATTTTGGGCTTAATGACGTAATTAACAAAACCTAAACAATATTAGACTCTAATTAAAGATTAGTAAATTCTAATTACTAATCTAGAGTAAAATAATTTATTAAGTTAATTAGAACCTAAGATTGCTTAGATACACCTTAATCTTGTCTTAAAAATCAAGATGTCATGTCATGGAATCTTGAATAGTATTTTCTTTCTCCAATTCCTTAAATTAAGGAATTGTGTTTGTGAAAGGTTTTATATATAAATTGAGTTTTATTTCACTAATGAAGCAAGAACAACTCCTTAATCATGTCTTGATAGCCTTAATTTCCCATTACTTTACCTAAACACTTACTTACAAATTCCTAATCAAAAACCTAATCAAAGATACACCTAAACACACTTTTAAAGCACAATTAGAAGACACATTTTCCTCCTCCATGGGCTGTCATGGCCGAAGCCATCATCCCCCTAAATCCATCACATGTTGTTTTAATTTCACTCAAAGACCATACTTTAAGCTATACTGTGAACCATACTTGGAGCCATACTTCACTATGCCTTGACCATACCCAAACCCATACCAATCAAGAGATATTTCTTCTCTCTTTTCCTTCCTTTTGACCTTCGACCTCCTCCCCCAAAAGGCCATCCATGAGTTTCATTTTCTCTATACATAAGCATGCTTGAAAGCTCACTGAAACTTTTACACACATTTGCACACTTCAAGTTTTCTTCCCTAAGCTCAAAGAATTCCCTTTTTCCTTCCTCCTTGGCTGAATTCCCTCTCAAGGTTCCAAGAAGATTTTCCTCTCATTTCATCTCAAGAAACCAAGCTTTCTTTCCTTCCTTCAAACAAAACTTGGTAAGGAGTTGTCTTTAAAATTATTTCGTTGTTTTGCTAAGTGTTGTTCTTGGTTTAAAATGATATTGGATGATCTCCTTCTTGTCTCCTCATTTTGATTTTTCCTTTTCCTTTTCTCTCTTGATGTTTCGGCTTTATGGCCTAAATGAGGGTGGAACCATGGCTTGATGATGAGGATCTTGGGTGTTGGTTGCAAAACCATCAAATGTTTGACCTCTAAAGCTTGAAGGTTTCACTTGTTTGCAAGTCTTGAAGAAATGATGTTGTTATATTGTAAAAATGAAAATCTTGAACTTAGGACTTAATGCCTTTATATTCATCTTTCATTGCTTTGTCAAGACTTAGTTCTTGGTTTAAAAATGATGTGTTGAAGATTTTGCCTCTTGCTAGATCATTTTGGTTTGCTTTTTTCTTTCCTTTTCATTTCGGCCTCAAGGCCTTTAATGGCTTCCCATGATAGCTTGATGATGAGAGTTTCTAGATGATGACTATGAGTTCATCACAATGAAACCTCTAGAGCTTGAGTTGCTTTCTTAAGAATATGATGATTATACTAAATAGTTTGCTTAAGCAAGTTTTACTAAATGGTATTGTTATGTTGTTAAAGTGGTAATCTTGAGCCTAGAGCACTAAAATAAAGAAATTGATTTGCATTCATGTTTACTTTCAAGTCCTTGCATTCATGTTTATATTTCCTTATCTAGTATATTTATTTTCAAGTTATCACTTAAACAACTAATCTCAAAGCCTACCTATCTCAACCTTAAAGTTGAGATGTGATTTAGAGTAAATACTCTAAGAGGCCTAGAGCACTAAAATAAAAAATGGACTTGCATTCATGTTTATATTTCCTTGTCTAGCATATTTATTTTCAAGTTATCACTTAACAACTAATCTCAAAGCCTTCCTATCTCAACCTTAAAGTTGAGATGTGATTTAGAGTAAATACTCTAAGAGGCCTAGAGCACTAAAATAAGGAAATGGACTTGCATTCATGTTTACTTTCAAGTCTTTGCATTCATGTTTATATTCTCTTGCATAGCATGTTTATTCTTTCTTGCTATCAACCTAAAAAGACTAAGAATGAGACTTTCATTACATGTTTATAATTATGCCATCACTAAAAAGGAATGGATCTAGTGCTCAAGACTTGCCATTTTGATTCACATAATAAAAGGTTTCTTATGAAGCTTAGTTACTAGAAATGTCTTATTTTATACTTATGGGATTCCTTATGTTTCGGCCTTGTCTACAAGTTTATAGAACTTTTAAATTCTGTTTTAGATGGTGTTTATGTGTTGGATGACTTGTTATTTGATGTGATAATTATTCTTGATGCTTTGGCAAACTTAGTAGCTAGAAAGCATTGAAAATGAGAATTCTATAACTCTTGAGAACAAGAAATATGCATTCTGTCCAGCACCTTTTAAATTTATGAAAATTATATTTTAACATGTTTAGTTAGGTAAGAATTATTCATAAATGGTTTAGTAATTAATCTTATCATCATAGGAAGAGCCGGTAATGAGAAAGGATGAAAAATGCAACTTCTAGCACACCGTAAATCCTTAAAATTATTTTACTGCCTATGCTGTCCAACATTGTTGAATAATGTTCTCGAGCCATATAATTAGTGATAATGATGATAATAGATCCCTTAGATGCATAAGAAGATAAGTTGACAATTAGAGTTACCCATTTTAGAGTGTTGGTTAATTAAGGGAACATTTATGTGATGATTTGAGATATGGTTCTTTGATGCTTGGGATGATAAATTCATGTGATGTGTAATGTTAAATGAGTACTTGACCTTAAATTAGTAATTCCATGACTTGCATGTTATAGTTCATTTGGAAACATTGAAGATGCTCATGCATGAGATATGGGCAAAATGTTATGTTGATTATGAATTATGAATTGCATCATGATATAACATGTTAAGACTTAAGGTGACTAAGAAATATCAGAAAATGATCCTTTAGACCCATTAAACTATAGGTGGTGAATTGGTGATTCTTGCCCCCTAGCCCATACTTTTAAGTCGGGACTTTAACTTATCAAAATGGATAAGTATATGCTAGTGACGACTAGTGAGGTGTGAGCTCATAACCTATGAGTATAGGGTGGCCCCAAGAAATAATGATAAACTAACTTAAGTCACCTAAAGAACCAAGATATGCCATTCATGAATCATGTTTTATGCATAATGTATTGTTATGATGATTGAGATGCATGGTAAAGCAAGTTTTGCACGGCATGATAAAGTATGATGCATTACAAGACGCATGATAAAACGAATGGGCCTAAGTAATTAATGTTTAAAAATTAAATAAATGAATCATTGTATGCTCACCATTTCATAATAAACCCGAGGTTCCTAGGACGTTGATGATGTCACTTAGTTAGGAGGATTCCTACTGAGATTCTTTAGTAAGATTCTCACTCCCATTTCTTCTCACGTCTTCAGATTCTGATGGTGACATTCGTAGTGTTCATTGACACCCCCACATGGGAAGTGCATTTTTGAGCACTGATCGTATCATTTTGAGGGACATTGCGCCGTTAGAGTGTTCATGTTCATGGGACGTCCATTCGTACACCTGTTCCTAGCTAACGATTCTCTCGACATCCCCCTACGGTGACGACATGGTCTTCGAGCGGCACGCACGCATAATGAGAGGATTCTATGCACGTACCCTCCGCATCTCCTCTCATGACTCTAGACTATGTCCCTCTTTCGAGGTATTTCGAGACGGACTTCTGAGGACTCACCTACCCACGTCTACTCTTAAGCTCTGCCCTTACTCCCCAAGGATGAGGGAGGGTAGTGAGGACATGGTTGTTCAGCCGAGGTTGGAGGCCATCCATGCTTCCACAGGATGAAGCATCGCGCGTACCACCACCTTGGGAGTTCGTTCATGGATTGGTTACGTTCCACCTTTCAGGGCCGAGGCAATAGAGTTCTTGGAGGCCTTTTAGTGCACACACACCACTAGCTTAGGATAGCCTTCTTTTGTGTTGAGGTTATCTACCATAGATCCACTAGGTGGGTATGTTTTTCCATTGTATTTCCTTTTCTATGTATTTGCTCTCATGATGATGTACGAACTTAACTCACCCTTCATGGGTGGGTACTTTATTATATATTTCAGTATAGTGTGCTTATGGATGATCTTGATAGAGCTTATATGATGCTTTTGTTTTTTTAATATTGTTTTATCTGTTCCGCTTTATGTTGACGATTGTTTATATGTGCGCGGCTCACATTTTACTTATGTTTAAAAAAAATTGCTCATATTTTCCTTAAGTATATTTTAAATATGATTAAAGAACTGAAGCAAAGAGTAATATCTAATAATCAACTGAAATAAGTCCTAGGCGTATTGAGTTAATTATTAGGGTGTTACAAAACGGCCATTTCAAGAGCCACAAAAATTCTATAGACACTTCAATGTATCTAGGAGACCCTGTAAAAATTTCATAGCAAATAGGGCTCCCTAGTCTTATAACTAAATTATCCAAATTCAGTGGTTGGAAGCCACTTATTCACAGCCAAACAGGGTTCTTGTAATTTTTAATCCTAACAAATGATTGAATCAACTCATAATAAAATTCACAGTGATACGTCAATATGTTATTAACATCGTGTAAAATTTCAAAGGCTAATTCAATCATTTTCTATGGTAATAAAATCGGACAAACTTATTGCTTCAGTTTCAACAACCAAGACAGCATCAATCCCATTTCGGTACCTGATTTTTTAAAGTTGTAGTGCTTAAAATCAACACTCAAGAAAATTCATGTAATTATTTTAAGATGTTAAATCCAACATATAATTTTTATAGCTCATGAAACTATCCACAACTATACAGAAAATTTGTGCATAACTACTGCTTCAGGAAAACTGAAATTCAAGCAACTTAGTCCAAATTCTTTTGATAAAAACCCTTTTCTAACACCATCCAAACACACCACCAAGATTAATCCATCAATATCAACATAATATAAATTAATACAATCAGAAATTTTGGACCTAGCTCAACCCAAAATAGATCAGAAAAATTTGACAAAGAAAGGCAACAAAAACCCTACTTTTAGCAACTTAGTGGATCTTTAGCTCCAAGATGATCCAAGCTTGGATCCTTCCACTCCAAAGCTCCCAAACCAACTTCAAACCCTTCTCAGATCAGTGAGGTGTGAGGTGACAAGACAAGGTTTGATAAGGAATATAGATTTTGTTCGGTTAGATTTGTAAACATCAAGGTGTAGAATAAGTTTAATAAAGGAACTTTGAGGTTTCAACAACTCTAGGCTAGTGTTTTTGGGCTTAGAACTCAATATCAAGTTCTTAAAGATGAAAATGGTGGCTGCTCTCTTTCTTTCCCTTGCTGGCCGAAAATGGTTTCTAGCTTGGAGAAGAAGTTTGTGACTTGGCTTCTTTTTATTTAATGCATGGAGATATTATCTAACAAAGAAATCAATTTGTGTAATAAAGCAAAATGGATGGCTAAGATTTAATCTTAGATTTCAAGATTAAATCTTGGCCTTTCACATGTCCTAAATGGATAGATATTATCCATTGGTGATGATGAAAATATCTTTTGGTGTTAAAAATCACACCGAAATTTCCTTGAAAGGGTAAACACCATACCCAATAAAACCGATATTACCTGAAAATTAATTCCAAGCATAAAATTTTCATTCCCACTTATTTCTAACCTTATTCCCATGTTTCCCTAATTTCAGGTACCTTCGGTCCCGAATCCAGGGTTTCGGCTGTCTCGACGGCCTATGGGCCCGCAAAACACTATTCATTTTTTCCTTTTTTTTTGTGCTCGATCATAGAGTCGTTCTCATTACAACTACGTCTGTTAGAATCTTAATATTCCTATTAACTATTCCTTAATCAATTTCTAAAGAAAAACTCAAATGTTACATTACCACCCACCTTAATAAAAATTTTATCCTCAAAATTTCGTACCTTGAAACAATTCCAGATAATCTTTCTTCATGGTTGACACTAACTCCCATGTGAAATCTTCATTTGGCCCCACCCCAAGCTATTTTTACTAGTTGCACCAATTTATTCCTCAGTTGCCTGACTTCTCTATCCACGTCTGAGTGGGAGGTGTAACATCCCCTCCTGCTTTATGGATGCCCTGTCCCACAAACCAACACGGGTCTTTTCAGCATGCTTTGTCCTCACTCACACGCTTCCTGGGAAAACTCCCAGGAGGTCACCCATCCCAAAATTACCCCAAGCCAAGCACGCTTAACTGGAGTTCTTCGTGATGGGCTACCAAAAGAAAGATGCATCTTTGTGGCATAGGTAGTACCAATCAATTCATATAAGTCTTCCTTAACTGCTAGTCCCATACCTATAAGACTCAGATCCTCTCATTCGGGTGTGTAATCGGTTCATTCATGTACCCCTCGCTTGGAGGCGGCTCCTTGTCCGTACCTTTCAACGGCGATCACTCCCTGCCTCGTCCCCGGGCGTTACATGCCCACCAGCTTCCGCTGGTCGTCCCCGAACCACACCGTCCTGGGAAGGTGAGGCTTGATACCATTTGTAACATCCCGTCCTGCTTTATGGATTGCCGCCCCACAAACCAACACGGGTCTTTCACATGCTTTGTCCTCACTCACACGCTTCCTGGAAAACTCCAGGAGGTCACCCATCCCAAAATTACCCCAAGCCAAGCACGCTACATGTGGAGTTCTTTCGTGATGGGCTACCGAAGAAAGATGCATCTTTGTGGCATAGGTAGTACCAATCAATTCATATAAGTCTTCCTTAACTGTATAGTCCCATACCTATCCAGACTCAGGATCTCTTCATTCGGGTGTGTAATCGGTTCATTCATGTACCCCTCCGCTGGAGGCGGGGCCGGCTCCTTGTCGTACCTTTTCAGCGATCACTTTCCTGCCTCGTCCCCGCGTTCCCAGGAGGCGTTTGAAACGTTAAGTCATCCGTAACTGTATAGGTTCGAGTTCAATTATATGGTTTGGGTCTAGGTGATTAGTTGAGATACATGGAAGACATCATGAAGATTGGATAAGGCGGGGTAGCTATTTAATAAGCAGCTGACCCAATCCGTCGAAGGATTTGGAAAGGGCCTATAAACCTAGGTGACAATTTTTGACTTTTAAAGCTCTACTTACTCCCATAGTGGGTGTGACCTTCAGGAACACATGTTTTCCCTCCTAAAACTCTAAAGGCTTCCTCCTGTTATCCACATAGCTCTTTTGATGACTCTGCGGTAAGGATTTTATCCTTGATTTTCTGGATTAGTTCCGTCGTTTGATTAACTAGATTGGGTCCCAACAATCTTGCTTCCCCCGAATCGTACCAACACAATGGAGACTGACATTTCCTTCCATATAAGGCTTCATATGGGGCCATGCCAATACTAGCATGATGGCTATTATTATAAGCAAACTCTACCAATGAGAGCAATTTATCCCAACTTCCCTTCTCTCAATCGCACATGCTCTCAGGATATCCTCCAAAGTCTGTATGGTGTGTTCAATTTGTTGTTCGTTTGGGGGTGATAGGCCATACTTAAAAAAAGTTTGGTTCAAAGCCCTTTAGGAAAGCTCCAGAATCTTGAAGTGAAACGGGGATCTTCACTATTGAAGAAGGAACACCGTGTAGTCTCACTATTTCTTGAATGTACAAAGAAGCTAACTTATCCAAGGATAACTAGCCTTGATGGGTAAGAAATGAGACTTGGTCAATCTATCCACTATAACCCATATAGCATCATGACCTGACGATGCCCTTGGCAAACCCATTACAAAGTCCATTGAGATACTTTCCCACTTCCATTCTGGGATTTCTAAGGGTGTAAGGTCCCAGCCAGCTTTTGGTGTTCTATTTTGATTTTCTGACAAATTAGGCACTTTCGAACAAACTCCATTATGTCTTTCTTCATCCCAAGCCACCAAAACATCATCTTAAGATCTGCATACATTTTACTAATTCTAGGGTGTATGGTGAATTTGCCTCTGTGCACCTTCTTTAATATTTCCTGTCTAGATTACCGCTTGCAGGTACACATACCCTATCCTTATACCTCCATATACCTCACTGATCTTGACTAAACTCTAGTAACTTCCTTGTATGAACCGATTCTAAATCTCTTGAAATTCTCGATCTTCATGTTGTGCGGCCAGAATTTGTTCCTTGAAACTCGTTACTCTTATCTAACTTAACACCACACCTTCAAGGCTCACAGACGTACCCATGCTAAGCTTCTTAAGGCCTTCTGGCTTTGTTTCCTTGATCATCAGGCATGCTACACTCAGGGATTTCCTACTCAATGCATCAGCTACAACGTTTGCTTTGCCCAAGATGGTAATTCAGACTGAACTCATAATCCTTAAGGAATTCCATCCACCGTCTTTGCCTCATATTCAACTCCTTCTGATCAAAAAGATATTTTAAACTTTTATGATCAGAAAAGACATTGAACTGTACACCATAAAGATGGTGTCATCACCAGATCTTTAGAGCAAAAACCACTTTGCAAGCTCAAGGTCATGAGTTGGGTAGTTCACTTCATGGATCTCAAGTGAAGCATAGGCAATCATGTTTTGGTGCTTGGATCAACACACACCCTAAGCCTTTACTAGAAGCATCGCAATAAACTATGAAGGGTTCATGGGGATCGGGTAACACCAAATCAGGAGCCATAGTCAACTTTTGCTTTAAACTCCTGGAAACCACTCTCACATTCTGGCATCCACTTGAATTGAGCATTCCTTTGGGTCAACTTTGTCAAGGGTAAGGCTAGCTGGAAAAACCCATAATAAATTGCCTATAGTATCCGGCTAATCTTAGGAAACTTCGAATCTCAATCACGTGGTTGGTCATCCCTAATGAAGTACTCATTTTACTTTCCTGGGATCTATAGAGACTCCTTCTTATGATACCACATGGCCAAGAAACTTAACCTCTTCCATCCAGAACTCACATTTTGACAATTTAGCATACAACTTCATTTCCTTTAGGATTTGAAACATAACCCTAAGATGCTTCGCATGTTCCTCTTTGGTCCTTGAGTAGATAAGTATGTCATCTATAAAAACAACTACAAATTTATCCAAGTACGGGCGAAAGATTTGGTTCATATAATCCATGAATACCACTAGAGCATTGGTCAATCCAAAAGACATCACCCTATACTCATAATGTCCATATTGAGTCCTAAAAAGTTTGGGGATATCCTTGTCCCGAACTCCAATCTGATGGTAGCCTGATCTAAGGTCAATCTTTGAAAAAATGGTTGCCCCACGTAATTGATCCATGAGGTCATCAATTCTTGGCAGAAGGTACTTATTCTTGATTGTTACTTTATTCAACTGTCTATAGTCCACATAAAGCCTCATATCCCTATCCTTTTTCTTTACAGGAAGAACAAGGGCTCCCCATGGAGAGACACTTGGTCTAATGAAATGTTTCCCGAGTAGCTCTTCAATCTGACTTTAATTCCTTCAACTCTAAGGGCGACATCCTAAGGAGCAATCAAGATAGGACCCATCCTGGACCAACTCAATAGAATTCGACTTCCCTCTTAGGTGGAAACCCTAGAATATCAGCTGGGAACACATTTGGATACTCCCTCATCATGAATCATACTCACTTCATGGTTGCTTTCAGTTTCACTAGCCGAGAAGAGAACATATTCCTGGCGGTTCTAGGGTTAGGTGTCACTAGGTATAAGTAAAAGAAAGAGGAGTCACATGAATAGAATGAGGTACAGGGAGAAATACAGCAGTTCTAGTTGGACAATGTAAAAGCACATAATTTGGTACCAGCCAATCCATACCCAAGATGACTTCTAAACCAGATAAAGGGAGGCAAAATAAATTGGGTAAATTTTCTAGTATTTATAAGAGAAAGGTTCATGCATGCCTGACAAGTCCTAATAGGACAGGAGTAGGGTGGATACAGAAGATCATAAGGTAATTCAGAACATAATCCTAACCTTTCTACACAGTCATGGGATATAAAAGAATGGGTAGCACATGAATCATATAGTACATCTAAGGTATTACCATCTATTTCACACTTACCTCAGATCAGATCAGCAGATTGAGAAGCTTCCTTGGCATTCACAGCAAAACACGCGTTGTTGTTGGGGCCTGGGATGGGCTGAACTTTCTTGTTAGGGCATTTGAATATCTTGTGTCCTGGTGTCCATAGCCGAATGCACATGATTTGTGTTGTCCAGGCATGGCTGTCCCTGATATTTCCCACATTTAGGGCATTCTCGTCTTATTTCCGTCTTGGGATTAAAGATGTTTCCCTCTGTTATTGTTGTTATTAGGTGGAAATCTCCCTTAGGCTGGTATCCGGCTTGAATCAAGGGCCTTGGGGTGCTAATCCTCTCCTGGCATTGTTTTGTGCACACTTGAGGTTTGCAAGCTTCTTGTTAGACTTCTCAGCGCAACCGACACTTATTCACCAACGTAGGGTAATCTCAAATCTCCGAGAGGCTTATCGCTACTTCAATGTCTTCACAGACCCCTCATACTTCATGCATTTCCAAGCTTCATCTGGGTCACGTTGGTAAATAGAAAAATTTGCAGAGCTCTTCAAACTTGGCGGTATCTCTGCCACACTCATAGGTCCTTGTTTAAGAGCCATAAATTCTAACTCTTTTGCATTCCTCAGAAGCAAGGAAGTACTTATGATAGAAAGCCTCTTTAAAGATATCCCAGGTAACCTCAGTCTATGAAGCTTCAAATAATCCCCTAGTACCCACCTAGAATTCTGCATCTACTTCTAGCATATAGGTGGCAAAAGCCACCTTTTGAATCTCCTGCTAAGCAAAACTGAGAAAATCTTTTCCATTGCCTTGATCCACTCTTCTCCTTTCAGGGGTTAAAAACTCCTTGAAAAGGCGGGGGGTTTGCCTTTCTAAATTCAACAAATTTTTGGTATTCCCCGTCCACTTCATTTCCTAGGGTTCCTGTAACACCCTCCTATTTACCATATTCCTCGAGTATGGATATAGTAATTACAGAGTGTTCCGGAGTACCATCTATACTAGTCGGGATAATCCATGATAAGGAAGTCGTAATACATCTATTTCCATAGCCAAATTTACATCCAGTAACATCATACCGCAGTTGTACATCATAAAGATAAAGAAAGAAAAGAAAACTAGAGAAACGGCCACAAAAAGTACAGAACTCGGTGTGTCTCTAATCCCCCTCCTTATACCTAACCTGCTCAGGTACTCTGACAAAATAGCATAGACCTATATACATATACAACAGAGCAAAAGGAAACCAAAAGTACATTAACCTCAGGTAGGTAATTCCCTAACGCTACACCACTACCCTATATATGTCGACTACTACTAATGACCTCGCCTCCTCCTCCAGAAAACCATTGGCCATAGGTGCAATGGCCTCACCTCCACGGGAGCATCTGGGCCCTCCCAGGGTCGAACAGAAGAGGAGGATGAAGGTGCGGGTGCATCCTGGCGGGTACACAGGTGGGGCAGGGGAACCTCAAACACGTCTGGATGGGCCATATGGAGAGGCACACCCTCGTAAGGGAAAGTAGGGTCAAAATCGGCAGCAAATACAGAGGTACTAAACGCCGATCAAAGAACATATAAATACGAATGTCGAGTACCCAACCGCATACATAGCATCAGGGCTGGTCATCCTGCCACACCCATTGTGGCGAGTCAAGGAAAAAGGTCAGGGACGGCATCTGCCAAATGAACAATGCAATACATACAACTGTAGGGTGAGAATAATGTAAAATTCTCAGTAGGGTAACCTTCCCCCATGTGCCATACATAGTCCAGAAATGAAGTCATATATATATATTATGTTCACATATATAAATCATAGGCATCTATAAAATCCGTAGATCATGGAAATTTAAACTAACCATGCAATGATAATTCATGCACAACCATAATTTTCAGTGCCACATATCTTTTCAGTTTATAAACATAGGGAAGGCTTAGTTCACATAGGGCCATCTCAATGATTAACAATCTCATAAAGGACAATAGACTGCTAGGACATGAGCTCATTCCAAGATCACGAACTTCATTTTTTCCATTTCCGGATCACTCACAGTTCTATGCCTAGCCGATATGTCTACCGACTCATAACTTTCCTAGGGAAGTCCTTCTTTTTGCCTTCCCTCTCTATCCCTCTAAGCCTTGTTTCTTTTTTGTATGCTCAAGTATACCACAACAGCACATACACAAGCTATTTCAACTTTTCACAATTTACATTACATACTTCTCTTCCTTGTCTCAATAGCATGCTAACTTTACAATTATATAGTCACTCGCATTAAAGGTTCATAAGTCAGAAATTTAAGCAATAAGTGTGCAGTCACATGCCATAGATTTGGGGTAACTAGCAAGTTATCATAATTTCATTCATTATCACTTTCCAGCACCCTGACAGCATTCCCATTCTAGGTGCAACAATTAATTTTCATATCACCCGGCCATTTCCAATGCTACAAAAATTCCACAAGTTAGTTCAAGATGTCCAAGGTAACCTGTAAAATTTTCAGAGGAAACCAAGCTCTACAGTTGTATCAAAAAAATGTACAAGTTTGGTGGTCAGAACCACAAATTCCAGTCCAGATTCTAGTTTCTCGGAATTTTTAGCCCTAGGAATTGACTGATTCAAGACCCAAGAAAATTCACAGTGACATTTCAAGGTGTCCTTAACTCCTCATAAAAATTTCAGGGGCTGGATCAATCAATTTCTAGGATAATAAAATCGGGTAATTTTGTTGCTTCAGTTTCAGCACCCAGGACAGCACCAGTTACATTTCGGTTCTTGAATTTTTCAGGCAGCAAACTTCAATATAAACACCAAAAATTTTTTATGGGACTAGCCTAAGATGTTAGGTTGAACATACATTTTTTTCAGCTCACGAAAAGACCTACAACATATCCAGAAAATTGAAGATCCCAGACTGCCTACAAGCAGTTCGAAAATCCAGCCTGCCAGTCCAAACTTTCTTTGATAAAAACCCCTTTTTAACACAACCCAAACCCACCACCAAAATTTACACATCAATACCAACATGATATCAACCAAAACAATCAGGAATTTCGGACTTAGGACATGTCCAAACAGGTTAGAAAAATTTCACAAAAACAGGCAGCAGAAAACCCTACTTGTGGAGACTAGTGTGCCTTTGCTCTTGATTGCTTCAAGAGGATTGCTCTTCACTTCAAACTCTTCAAACCACCCCAAATCCTCCTATAATCAGTGATGGATGAGATGAAAAGGATGAGGTTTTTGGAATTCCAATCGGATAGAATTGTAGAGGTGGGAGTGTAGATCAACTTTAGTGAAGGAAGTTTTGGGTTTTGTTGATTCTAAGCTATGGTTTTTGCAAGATGAAGTCAAGGTGAAGCTCTTGGCTATGGAAGCTCTTCCTCCTCTGGTTTCCTTGCTGTTTGGCCGAGTTTATGCTTGGATTTTTCAAGGAAAATTGGTGACTAAGCTTGTATTAATGGCAAAGCAAGATATTTGTTAAGAAATCATGATGACTTGGTGACTAGGCTATGATGGATGGCTAGGATTTGATCTTGGATTTCAAGATCAAATCTTGGCCTTCCACTTGTCTCAAATGGATAATATCCATTATAAATCATTTATCAATAATGTTAGAAATGTTTCAATAAGTCACACAGAAATCTCATCGAACGGGTAACGTCGTCCAATTAACCATATTACCGAAATTTAATTCTAGGTATAAAATTATCATTCCCACACCTTTCTAATCTTATTCTCATATTTTCTTAACTTCGGGCACCTCGGTCCCAAATCCCAAGTTTCGCTTTCCGGCGGCCTGCGAGCAAAGTACTATTCACTTTTTTTTTTTTTTTGTACTCCTCATGGAGGTATTCTCATCACAACGGTTCCTCTCAGAAATTCAATATTTCCATTCACCATTCCTCAATTAATTTCTAAAGAAGCTAGGGTGTTACATTACCACCCACCTTAATAGAAATTTTGTCCTCAAAATTTCGTACCTGGAAACAATTCTGGATAATCCTTCTTCATGGTTGATTCTAGCTCCCAGGTGAAATCTTCATGTCCTGGTCCACCCAAGCTACCTTGACTAGTTGCACCGATTTGTTCCTTAGTTGCCTAACTTCTCTATCCACGTCTAACGGGAGGTGCTCGAAACGTCAAATCATCCGTCACTGTCTAGATTCGGGTTCAATGACATGGGTAGGGTCTGGATGATACATTAAGTTGAGATACATGGAAGACGTCATGGAGATTGGATAAAGATGGGGGTAGGGCTATTTGATAAGCAAGTCAACCAATGCGTTTAAGGATTTGAAAAGGGCCTATAAATCTAGGTGACAATTTTTTGACCTTTAAGACTCTACCTACTCAGTAGTGGGTGTGACCTTCATAATGTGTTCTATTTTGATTTTTGAAGGTTAAGCACCTTTGACGAATTCCACTATGTCTCTTCATCCCAGGCCACAGAACATTTCTTGAGATCTGCATACATCTTACTAGTCCCAGGGTGTATGGTGAATTCGCCTTTGTGTGCCTCCTTCAAAATCTCATTCCTGAGAGTACCGCTCAGGTACTAGACCTGTCCTTGTACCTCCATATACCTCGGTCGTGGTAAATTCGGCAACTTCTTAGTGTGAGCTGATTTTAAAATCTCTTGAAGCTCTTGGTCTTCGGGTTGTGCAGACCAAAATTTGTTCCTGGAATTCGCTTGTTATTCTAATCTGACCTAACACCACACCTTCGGGGCTGAACGAGCTTAAGCTAAGCTTCTTGAAGTCTTCTACTAGTTCCGTTTCCTTGATCATCATGCATGCTATACTCAGGGACTTTCTGCTCAATGCATCGGCCACAACGTTTGCCTTACCTGGGTGGTAATTCGCTGAACTCGTAATCCTTAAGGAATTCCATCCATCGTCTCTGCCTCATATTCAATTCTCTAATCAAAGAGGTATTTTAAACTCTTATGATCAGAGAAGACATTGAACTGTACACCATAAAGATGATGTCGCCAGATCTTTAAAGCAAAAACCACAGCCGCAAGTTCAAGATCATGGGTTGGATAATTCACCTCATGAGGTCTCAACTGGAGAGGCATAAGCAACCACATCTATGTGCATTAACACACACCCTAAACCCTTACAGAAGCATCGCAATAAACCTCAAAGGGTCCTTGAGGGTCAGGTAGCACTAAGACGGAGCCGTGGTCAACTTCTGCTTCAACTCCTAAAACTATTCTCACACTCTGGTGTCCATTTGAATTGAGCATTCTTTCGAGTTAACTTGGTCAAAGGTAGAGCTAGCTGGGAAAAACCCATAATAAATCGCCTATAGTATCCAGCTAGTCCAAGAAAGCTTCAATCTCATTACCGTAGTTGGCCGTTCCCAATTAAGTACGGATTCTACTTTGGGATCTACGGAAACTCCTTCTCGCGATACCACATGGCCAAGGAACTTAACCTCTCCCATCCAGAATTCACACTTTGACAACTTAGCATACAATTTCCTTTCCCTTAGGATCTGTAGCACGACCCTAAGATGCTCTGCATGTTCCTCTTCCGTCCTTGAATAAATAAGTATGTCGTCTATAAAGACAACTACAAATTTATCTAAGTACGGGCGGAAAATTCGGTTCATATAATCCATGAATACCGGAGCATTGGTCAGTCCAAACGACATCACCTTATACTCATAATGGCCGTATCGAGTTCTAAAGGCAGTCTTAGGGATATCTTCATCCCGAACTCGAATTTGGTGGTAACCCGATCTCAGGTCAATCTTTGAGAAACAGTTGCCCACGTAATTGATCCAAAGGTCGTCAATTCTTGGCAGAGGGTACTTGTTCTTGATCGTTACCTTGTTCAACCGTCTATAGTCCACACAGAGCCTCATACTCCCATCCTTTTTCTTTACCAAAAGAACGGGGCTCCCACGGCGAGGCACTAGGTCTAATAAAGTGTTTCCCTAGTAGCTCTTCAATTTGTGACTTTAATTCCTTCAACTCCAAGGGGGACATTCTATAGGGAGCAATTGAAATAGGACCCGTCCCAGGACCAACTCAATGGAGAATTCGACCTCCCGCTAAGGCGGAAACTCAGAATATCCTTCTGGAAATACATCTGGATAATCCCTCACACTGGAATCGTATTTACATCATGGTTACTTTCGGCTTCACTAGCCAAGAGGAGGACATATTCCTGACGATCCACCTTACTAAGGTTAGGTGTTACTAGGTCTAAGTAAAACGAAAAGGGAACCACCGGAACATAAGAAGACATAAGGAGAAAGATAGCAGTTCTAGTTGGACAATGTAAAAGTACATAATTTGGTACCATCCAATCCATACCTAAAATGACTTCTAGGCCAGATAAAGGTAGACAAAACAAATTAGCCTTAAATTTCCTAGTATTTATAAGAAGGGAGATGGTCATGCAAGCTTGACAAGTCCTAATAGGACTCGCAGTAGGGTGGATACAAGGAGGTCATACGATAATTCAGACACAGATAATCCTAATTTTTGCACACATTCATAGGATATGAAAGAATGGGAGGCACCCGAATCATACAGTACGTCTAAAGTATTTCCATTTATTTCGCATTTACCTCGATCAGATCGGCAGATTGGGAAGCTTCATTGGCACTCACAAAAACACGTCCTTGTTGTTGTGGCCTAGGGTGGACATGATGAACTTTCTTGTTGGGACACTCGAATATCTTGTGTCCTGGTTTCCCAGCGAAACATGTAATCTGCGTGGTCCAGCATGGCCGATTCCCGTGAAACTTCCCACATTTAGGGCATTCTCTCCTTGTCTCCTGGCGTGGAGATTGAATTTGTTTCCCTCGGTTATTGTTGTTGTTGTTAAGTGGAAATCCTCCCTAGACTTGGTGCGTAGGCTTAAATCGAGGGCCTTGGGGTGCTAATCCTCTCTGATATTGTTTTGTGTATATCTGAAGCTAGCAAGCTTCTTGTTAGAGTCCTCAGCACGCGACACTTGTTCACCGTGTAGGATAATCGTGATCTCCAGGAGGCTTACAGCGGCTTCTATATCTTCACGCAAACCCCCTCATATTTCATACATTTCCAGGCTTCATTCGGGTCACGTTGATAGATTGTAGAAAATTTAGAGTTCTTCAAACTTGGCAGGATACTCTGCCACACTCATAGGTCCTTGCCTAAGAGCCATAAATTCTAGCTCCTTTGCATTCCTCAGAAGAGGGAAGTACTTATGATAAAAAGCTTCCTTAAAGACATCCCAGGTAACCTCAGTCTGGGACGCTTCGAACAACCCTCTTGTACCTACCCACCAAAACTCAGCATCTCTTCTAGCATATAGGTGGCAAAAGCCACCTTTTGAGCCTCTGAGGGTAGGACTGAGAAGATCTTCTCCATTGCCTTGATCCACTCTTCTCCTTGCAAGGATCGAAAGCTCCTGGAAAGGCGGGATTTGCCTTTCTAAATTCTGCAAATTTCTGGTATTCCCCATCCACTTCATTCCCACATGGGTTACCAATCGGGTGCTGCTCCTCATTGCGATTCAACCTTTCCATCATGCGATTGGCAATTGTTGCTTGCTCCCTCATGGCGGCCATCTCACGAAAAGTGTTCATCATCTCAGTGTTATTTCCCCCACTCCAGTCTCCGATTGACGTCATTGATTCCTGTCACACCAAATAAAATATTGAGTTGATCAGGCTCAATACCAATCCAAGTATGGCAGGAACCCACAACATTCCCAACCGCAGTCATACATACACATATATATTGTAATGCATGACAACTACTACGGAAACATAGTCGGCCCAATCCTCAGGCTGATAGATAGACCTCTGATACCATAATGTAACACCCTCCTATTTACCATATTCCTCGAGTATGGATATAGTAATTAGCAGAGTGTTCCGGAGTACCATCTATACTAGTCGGGATAATCCATGATAAGGAAGTCGTAATACATCTATTTCCATAGCCAAATTTACATACAGTAACATCATACGCAGTTGTACATCATAAAGATAAAGAAAGAAAAGAAAACTAGAGAAACGGCCACAAAAAGTACAGAACTCTGTGTCTGAGGCTAATCCCCCTACCTCGTACCTAACCTGCTCAGGACTCCTGACAAAATAGCATAGACGTATATACATATACAACGAGCAAAAGGAAACCAAAAGTACATTAACCTAGGTAGGTAATTCCCTAACGCTACACCACTACCCTATATATGTCGACTACTACTAATGACCTCGCCTCCTCCTACAGAAAACCATTGGCCATAGGTGCAATGGCCTCACCTCCACCGGGAGCATCTGGGCCTCCCAGGGGTCCGAATCAGAAGAGGAGGATGAAGGTGCGGGTGCATCTCCTGGCGGGTACACAGGTGGGGCAGGGGAACCTCGAACACGTCTGGATGGGCCATATGGAGAGGCACACCCTCGTAAGGGAAAGTAGGGTCGAAATCGGCAGCAAATACAGAGGTACCAAACGACCGATCAAAGAACATATAAATACGGAATGTCGAGTACCCAACCGCATACATAGCATCCAGGGCTGGGTCATCCTGCCACACCCATTGTGGCGAGTCAAGGAAAAAGATCAGGGACGGCATCTCGAATTGAACAATGCAATACATACAACTTGTAGGGTGAGAATAATGTAAAATTCTCAGTAGGGTAACCTTCCCCCATGTGCCATACATAGTACAGAAATGAAGTCATATATATATATTATGTTCACATATATAAATCATAGGCATCTGTATTCAATCCGTAGATCATGGAAATTTAAACTAACCATGCAATGATAATTCATGCACAACCATAATTTTCAGTGCCACATATCTTTCTCAGTTTATAAACATAGGGAAGGCTTAGTTCACATAGGGCCATCTCAATGATTAACAATCTCATAAAGGACAATAGACTGCTAGGACATGAGCTCATTCCTATTCGAGATCACCGAACTTCATTTTTTCCATTTCGGATCACTCAAGTTCTATGCCTAGCCGATATGTCTCCGACTCATAACTTTCCTAGGGAAGTCCTTCTTTTTGCCTTCCCTCTCTATCCCTCTAAGCCTTGTTTCTTTTTCCGTATGCTCAAGTATACCACAACAGCACATACACAAGCTATTTCAACTTTTCACAATTTACATTACATACTTCTCTTCCTTGTCTCAATAGCATGCTAACTTTACAATTATATAGTCACTCGCATTAAAGGTTCATAAGTCAGAAATTTAAGCAATAAGTGTGCAGTCACATGCCATAGATTTGGGGTAACTAGCAAGTTATCATAATTTCATTCATTATCACTTTCCAGCACCCTGACAGCATTCCCATTCTAGGTGCAACAATTAATTTTCATATCACCCGGCCATTTCCAATGCTACAAAAATTCCACAAGTTAGTTCAAGATGTCCAAGGTAACCTGTAAAATTTTCAGAGGAAACCAAGCTCTACAGTTGTATCAAAAAAATGTACAAGTTTGGTGGTCAGAACCACAAATTCCCAGTCCAGATTCTAGTTTCTCGGAATTTTTAGCCCTAGGAATTGACTGATTCAAGACCCAAGAAAATTCACAGTGACATTTCAAGGTGTCCTTAACTCCTCATAAAAATTTCAGGGGCTGGATCAATCAATTTCTAGGATAATAAAATCGGGTAATTTTGTTGCTTCAGTTTCAGCACCCAGGACAGCACCAGTTACATTTCGGTTCTTGAATTTTTTCAGGCAGCAAACTTCAATATAAACACCAAAAATTTTTTATGGGACTAGCCTAAGATGTTAGGTTGAACATACATTTTTTTCAGCTCACGAAAAGACCTACAACATATCCAGAAAATTGAAGATCCCAGACTGCCTACAAGCAGTTCGAAAATCCAGCCTGCCAGTCCAAACTTTCTTTGATAAAAACCCCTTTTTAACACAACCCAAACCCACCACCAAAATTTACACATCAATACCAACATGATATCAACCAAAACAATCAGGAATTTCGGACTTAGGGCATGTCCAAACAGGTTAGAAAAATTTCACAAAAACAGCAGCAGAAAACCCTACTTGTGGAGACTAGTGTGCCTTTGCTCTTGATTGCTTCAAGAGGATTGCTCTTCACTTCAAACTCTTCAAACCACCCCAAATCCTCCTATAATCAGTGATGGATGAGATGAAAAGGATGAGGTTTTTGGAATTCCAATCGGATAGAATTGTAGAGGTGGGAGTGTAGATCAACTTTAGTGAAGGAAGTTTTGGGTTTTGTTGATTCTAAGCTATGGTTTTTGCAAGATGAAGTCAAGGTGAAGCTCTTGGCTATGGAAGCTCTTCCTCCTCTGGTTTCCTTGCTGTTTGGCCGAGTTTATGCTTGGATTTTTCAAGGAAAATTGGTGACTAAGCTTGTATTAATGGCAAAGCAAGATATTTGTTAAGAAATCATGATGACTTGGTGACTAGGCTATGATGGATGGCTAGGATTTGATCTTGGATTTCAAGATCAAATCTTGGCCTTCCACTTGTCTCAAATGGATAATATCCATTATAAATCATTTATCAATAATGTTAGAAATGTCTTTGTGTAAGAATCACACACCGAAATCTCATCGAACGGGTAACGTCGTATCATTTAACCGATATTACCCGAAATTTAATTCTAGGTATAAAATTATCATTCCCACACCTTTCTAATCTTATTCTCATATTTTCTTAACTTCGGGCACCTGGGTCCCAAATCCCTTCGGCTTTAGGCGGCCTGGGGCCGCAAAGTACTATTCACGTTTTTTTTTTTTTTTGTACTCCCTCATGGAGGTATTCTCATCACAACGGTTCCTGTCAGAAATTCAATATTTCCATTCACCATTCCTCAATTAATTTCTAAAGAAGCTAGGGTGTTACAGTTGCCAATTGGTTCTCTCCTCATTGCGGTTAGTCTTTCCATCATTCGATTGGCAATTGGAGCTTGTTCCTCATGCCGGCCATCTCATGAAAGGTATTCATCATTCTCGTCATTTCCCGCTCCACTCCTAGTTTGCCAATTTGAAGTCATTGATTCCTATCACACAAAACAAAATATTGAGTTGATTAGGCTCAATACCAAGCTAAGTATGGCAGTAACCCACAACATTCCTAGTGTGTCATGCACACATATAGACATATATGCATCATAATGCATGACAATTCGCAGAAACATAGTTAGCCCTAATCCTCAGGCTGATAGGATAGTCTCTTTAATACCATAATGTAACATTGTAACGCCTCAATTTTTATTTAATTTTTACTATCATTAGGAATTACCGAATTACCGTAGGTAAATATTATATAAAATTTGAGACTAAACAATCCTTAATAAAGGAATATAACGTTAGAAAGAATTAGGAGCAATTCGTGCAAGTATTGCAAACCCCAATTTTTGTACGTGTAAAATGACCAAAATGCCCTGAGGTTATTTTACTCAAATGAGGATCGTGGGCCCCACCCATCCTCAAGGGGATGTTTTGATGTTAATAAGGGATTGTTTATGTTATGTGTGTTAATAGAGGAGAAGAATCCTAATTTTGAGCTTCGACGCGAAATGACCAAAATGCCCTTACGGCGTTTTAACTTCGATTCGTGGCCGACAGTCCGAACCTCACTAAAATGTGTTAAAAGGTGTTTTTAAGCCATGATTAACCATTGGTTAAGGTTGGGTGGTCTCGGGCAATTTTTAAGTAAAATGACCGTTTTGCCCTGTCTTTGTGAGTTTTACAAATTTTGAGATTTTTGATTGTCTAACGAAACCTAAGCAATATTAGGCTCAAATTAAAGCTTATTAAATTCTAATTACTAATCTAGAGTCAAAATTATTTATTTAGATTGATTAGAACCTAAAATTGCTTAAAACACCCAAATTGCTTAGTAATTCACTTAAACCCTTAACCGTAAATTCTCTAAATTGCATGAATACCTTGCCTACACCTAAAAAATACATGGAACACACAAAATCCTCTTCCACATGGCTGTAATGCACGAAATTATTGAGTAATAAGTCAGAAAATTATTACACAAAAATCCAAAGAATGAAAACAATGAATCATGAAAACATGGAAACATGATTCCATGTTTTAAGCCACCAAACAAAATGATTTTTCTTCCTTATTTTTTTTCCTCTAATTTTTGGTCAGATTTCTGTCCTTCCTTTGTCCATTTATGAGCTGCAAAATCTCTATAAATAGGCATGCTTGAAGATAGTTTAGATGCTTAGTTCATAACTTACACAAATTCTAGTCTTAGGAGCACCAAAAGCTTTCTTTCTTTCTTTCTCTTGGTTGAATTCTCCCTTGAGCTTTTCAAGGATATTTTGCTTCATTTCACTCAAGGAAACCAAGTTCTCTTCCTTTCTTTCAAATCAAATTAGGTAGGGAGGTGTTTCTAAGTTCATTTTATGCTAAGACAAGTTATGTTTCTAGCTCAAAAATGATGTTTTCATGAGCTTTCTTTTAAGTTTTCATTTTCAGTTTCTTCTTCCTTTCTTTTTAAAGTATTTTGGCCATATGGCCTAGCTTATGATGAGACCATGGTTTGATGATGAGATTCTTGAGTGTTGGTTGCAAAGCTTTCACAAGTTAGATCTCTAAAACTTGAAGGTTTCACTAGTTTCCAAAGCTTCTAAAATTTCAGTTTTTCTTTCCTTATTTTCCTTTCATGGTTTCGGCCAAATGGCCTAGGAAGGAATGAAATGATGGCTTGATGATGAGGACCTTGAATATGGGTTGTAAATCCATCACAAGTTAGGCCTCTAAAGCTTGAACATTCCATTTAATGCAAAACTTTAAATAATAATGTTTTTATCTTGAGGTTTGAATATGAAATATGTATTTTTA
The DNA here is from genome assembly GCA_030441495.1 of Dalbergia oliveri. Lineage (NCBI taxonomy): Eukaryota > Viridiplantae > Streptophyta > Magnoliopsida > Fabales > Fabaceae > Dalbergia > Dalbergia oliveri. The sequence continues at coordinate 4,059,856 of JAMLFY010000020.1, forward strand.
CTTTGTCTTGCTAAGATACATATATTGGGTTGAAAACATAATTCTCTTAAAGTCTTGAAGGAGCTCTAGTAAAGAGATCAAGTGAACTTGCATCCATGTTTAAGTTTATGCCTTGCACAGCCATATTTATTTTATGTCATAACTAAATTCTCAAGAATAAATAAATGAACTTGCATATCTCATGTTTAAATTTCAAGCTTGCATTTCATGTTTAAATTTCAAGTTGTCACTTAATCTCTAAAGATAATAAAGAAGTTGCATCTCATGTTTATTTTATGCTCTCACTTTATTTTATAATGGCTAAAAGAGTCAATGCATGGCATGTTTATTTTATGTCATCACCTAAAAATCCTAGAGCTCAAAGACTTGCTTATGAATCATAAGCGAAGAAATGAGATAATTGGAGTTAAAGAATTTATTCTTTAAAAAGTCTTGAGAATTGGAGCTTAAAAAAAAAAGTAATTCTCATCCCTCATCGGTCCTATGCGGACTACCGCGCTCAGGTTGCTTAAGATTCTCTTCTCCTCTCCTGGTCCTATGGATTCCGCTCAGTTTCTTGCATCATGTTTATATTACAAGTTCTTGCATCATGTTTAATTTTCAAGTTATCACCTTAAATCTTAAAGATAAAGAAATGGAATTGCATATCATGTTTATAATTCCAAGCTATCACCTTATAAAGATAAGATTAAAATAAGGTTGCATAGCATGGTAATAATTCAAAGATGTCACCTAAATCTCTAAAGCTCAAGACTTGCTCCTTTTATCTTAAGTGAAAGATTTAATTATGAACATTCTTTCAAGTTATAAATCGGTCCCATGGTTAATTAGGCCTAAAGTCCTATGACTTCTTTCAAGTTTAACAAAAGGAATTAGTTCTAAAAGAGTTTTAAAACTTTGTAAGAATTTTATGGGAAGCTAGTAATTTATGTGTACTTAAAATGTGATTTGATGCTTATTAAGAATTTGGTGTCATTGATTGATTCCCTGGTTTGTATGTTATAGTTGTTGTTGCAAACAATGAAAACTTATGCATGAAATAAAGACATATTCTATCCTGGAAGAAAGTGTATTCCTTAAGAGTGCAATTTGGAAAGATTCTGACTAAGGAAAGATTTGGTATTTAAGCGTGTCCATTGTGACCCACCTCTCTTTCCTGGAATCTCCAGATGCATGATTACAGTTGGTATATATTATTTCGGCATAAGACTATAAATGAGAAAATGTTATGATGATTATGAATGAAGAATTGTATTATGATATAACATGCAAAGACTTAAAGGTGACTCAAAATATATGAGAAAATGATCCTTTGGACCCATCAAACTATAGGCGGTGAAAAGGTGATTCTTGCCCCTAGTCTGTTCTCAAAAGGGTAGAGATGGAATTTTTACTTATCAAAAGGGATAAGTATATGCTGGTGACGACTAGCAAGGTATGAGCTCATAACCTAGATTACTCCCAAAAGGGTGGAGTATAGGGTGGCCCAGGAAAATGATGATGAAAGTAACTTTAAGTCACCTAAGAAACTAAGTAAATGCATTATGTGAATATGATGTTCTGCTATGCATAGTATTTATGAGATGATGATGAGAAATATGATGTTCTGCTATGCATAGTATTATAAAATGATGATGAGGAATATGATGTGATTTTATGCATAACTATGTTATTATATATGAAAGGAAAAGTTCATTATAAACATGACATGCTAAGTTTATGATGCATTATAAGACGCATGATTAAAGGACGAACCTCGGTAAAGTATATTTTCGAACTTAATAAATCAATCTTAGCATGCTCACTATTTCATAATAACCCGAGGTTCCTGGGGACGATGATGATGACACAATGCATCATGAGGTGAGTACCTGAGATTCTTTTTATAAGTTTCTCACTCCCTCTATTTTTCTTTCCATCTCGTCTTCAGAAATAGAGGAAGCGTTCGTGAATCACATTGAGGCTCAAGGGTACATGAACTTGAATCCTGCTAGTTTCACTCGTATATTTCAGATATCTATCCCTATCCCTGGAGTGTTATTACTAGGTGCCATTAATGGATGTCCTTCCATCCATATATTATTTATGTTTTATTAGATTGCCTACACTTAGTCTTATTCTGTTGGTAGGCAAAATATCTATATGATATGTAATTATGGATGTGAATGATGGAGCCAATATATTATGATGTGATGTTTGTAAATTCCTATGTGTCTTTTAAATTTTGCTAAATCATTCACGTTAAGCGCGGCTCACGTTTTCAATTATGTTTTAAAAAAAAATGGCTCGTAATTTCACTAAGTATTTTCAAAGCATGATTAAGGAACTGAAGCAAAGAGTAAAGTCTAGTAATTAATCAAATCCTGCTTAGGTGTATTGGGTTAATTATTAGGGTGTTACAATCATCCTCTTAATTACCATATCCTACTCAAGTATTGACATAGTAATTCAGAATATTAATTATATCCATGATCTATACTAGTCGAAATATAAGGTAGTAAAGAGCTTTAGATACATATGTTGCAACACTCATATTTACATATATGAACATAATCTTTAAGTTCCCAAGATATACATCATAATGCCAAACAAGTCAGTCGACCCTAAGCTAGTTAGGACTTGGTAACAAAAGGGCTAGCATGCTCGGATCCGGTCCAACAAAATCACATATCGATATAAATGAACCTGAATACATCTAGTAGTACATCGTAGAGGCTGGTAACATCCTAACTCTACCCTACTACTACGTACAAGCCAAGAGTCCTTGGAAACCTCACGTCCTCCTATAGGAAGCCATTGGCTATCGGTATGTAGTCTCGCCTCCGCCGGGGATGGGACCCTCAGGTGGGTCAGAGTCGGAGGATGATGATGCATAAGCGGGTACATCTGCATGAGCGGGTACAAGTGGCGCGCCAGAACATGAACACCCGGGTGTGCCATATGAAGGGGCACGCCATCATAGGGAGAAGTAGGGTCGAACTCCTCAGCAAAAGCCGACGCACTAAAGGAACGGCTGAAAAACACATATACATGAAACTGAGAGTAACCTACAGGCATACAAGGAGTCAAGTGGGATCGTCCTGCCACACCCATTATGGCGAATCAAGGAAAAATATCAGTGATGGCATTTGCTAAATCTGAGTAATACAAGTACATACAACTGCAAGGGTGAGAATATTATAAAATTCTTGGTAGGGTAGTTCCCAAGACTATACAAAATATAGTAAATGAGTTAATTCATATAAAACATCCATACAAGAGTTATAGGCATTAGTGCTAAAATATGTCAATCATGGGAATTTAGAATGTCACGCTAATAAGTCATGTACTATTATTTGGAACCATAAGTTCGCTTCCATGTACTTTCCTCTTTTTGTTAACATGGGGAAGGCTTAGTTCCACATAAAGATATATTTGTAATTGATAATTTCACAAAGGACAATAGAGCTAGGACATGAGCTCATTCCTCTCGTAATCATCGGACTTCATTTTTTTCCATTTCCGAATCATCAGTTCTATTCCTAACCGATACATCTATCGACTTATAAATTTTCTAGGGAAGTCCTTATTGTTGCCTTCCCTTTTATCCCACCTAAGCCTTGTTTTCTGTTTTCCCCATATGTTCAAACATGCACTAGCAAACTTTATACATACTGTTTCTGTTCTTTCTCCTATAATTGTCTTATGTACTTCTTTTCCTTTTCTCAAAAGTATGCTTGGATTACAAGTAGGTAATCAATCATATTAGAGGCTTATTCATATTTCATGAATAATTAATTGAAATAATTAGCATGCATTCATATGCCATACTCTTGGACTAGATATCATTCTACCACAAATTTTCAGCCATTTTCACATTCCAGCACCTTGGTAGATTTCCTCCTAGGTATAACATTTAATTACCATACCAAACGGCCATTTCAAAAGCCACAAAAATTCTATATGACACTTAAATGTGTCTAGGAGACCCTGTAAAAATTTCATAGCAAATAGGGCTCTGTAGCCTTGTAACTAAATTATACAAATTCAATGGTTGGAAGGACTTATTAAGCCTCAGACATGGTTCTTGTAATTTTTAATCCTAACAAATGATTGAATCAACTCACAATAAAATTCACAGTGATACATCACTATGTTATTAACTTCGTGTAAAAATTTCAAAGGCTAATGCTATGGTAATAAAATTGGACAAACTTATTGCTTCAGTTTCAACAAAGATAGCATCAATCCCATTTGGTACCTGATTTTTTTGGCAGTAAACCTTAAAATCAACAATAAAGAAAATTCATGTAATTAGTTTAAGATATTAAATCCAACATATAATTTTTATAGCTCATGAAACTATCCACAACTATACAGAAAATTCATGCATAACTGGTGCTTCAAAAGCGAAATTCAGCATCCTAGTCCAAATTTCTTTTGATAAAAACCCTTTTCTAACACCACCAAGATTAATACATCAATATCAACATAATATCAATCAATACAATCATAAATGTGACAAAATATATCAGAAAAATTTGATAAAGAAAGGCAACAGAAACCCACTTTTAGCAACTTAGTGGATCTTTGGCTCCAAGATGATCCAAACTTGGATCCTTCCACTCCAAAGCTCCCAAACCAACTTCAAACCCTTCTTAGATCAGTGAGGTGTGAGGTGACAAGACAAGGTTTGATGAGGAATAGAGATTTTGTTTAGTTAGATTTGTAGAGATCAAGGTGTAGAACAAGTTTAATGAAGGAACTTTGAGATTTCAACAACTCTAGGCTAGTGTTTTTGGGCTTAGAACTCAAGATCCAAGCTCTTGAAGATGACAATGGTGGCTGCTCTCTTTCTTTCCCTTGCTGGCCAAAATGGTTTCTAGCTTGGAGAAGAAGTTTGCGACTTGGCTTCTTTTTATTTAATGCATGGAGATATTATCTCATAAAGAAATCAATTTGTGTAATAAAGCAAAATGGATGGCTAAGATTTAATCTTGGATTTAAGATTAAATCTTGGCCTTCACATGTCCTAAATGGATAGATATTATCCATTGGTGATGATGAAAATATCTTTCGGTGTTAAAAATCATACAGAAATTTCCTGAACGGGTAAACACCATACGATAAACGATATTACCCGAAAATTAATTCTAAGCATAAAATTTTCATTCCCACTTATTTCTAACCGTATTCCCATGTTTCCCTAATTTCGGGCACCTTCGGTCCAAATCCAGGGTTTCGCTGTCTGCCGGCCTGTGAGGCCTATGAAATACTATTCATTTTTTCCTATTTTTTTGTTCCCAATCATAGAGTCGTTCTATCACGCTTGCGTCTGTCAGAATCTTAATATTCCTATTAACCATTCCTCAATCAATTTCTAAAGAAAAGAACTAGGATGTTACAATCCTCATCATTGCTAAGCTATCAAATTTTTGAAATTATGACTAATAAAGCTCAAATTAATTTGTAAATAATTTTTAGGGTGTCACATCTATCCTCTCAAATCGTCTTAGACCACCACTCATGAGCTTTCCATGAGAGTATATGTTGAGTGAAAAAAATAATTGAAAGTGTGGGGAAGGAGAGGTGAGGAAGGGGGAGAGCTGGCCAGAGCGGGAAAAGAGAGAGGATATCTTGATTAAATAAAGGGGAAGTCAAGGCTTGGTAAGTGCTATGCCTTAGAAGCACACAACTCCATTTTCGAAGCTTTGAAAAAGCCACCTTATCCTTTCCTTTCTATGCTTTTGCTGGCCATGCAATAGCCTTATTTGGTCTATGTTTGATTTTTGACTAGATGGGGCTGGCTCGGTCTGTGAGTGTAAAAAGATGAAAATGCCCTTCTAGCCCATTTTTGTGAAAATTGAAGGTTTGACACAAAATCGACTAAGTAAACTTTACAAAATTATCCAATTGATGTTGTTAAACATTTTTCACAAGAAATATCTTATTTCACTTTATCTTGATGTGTGTATATATATATATATATAATTTTTCCATTTTACCCTTCAGTGGAAAAGTTACCATTTTGCCCTTTTCTCATAAAAAGATCGTTTTCGCGCAAATACCCTTTACTACTCATTTAAAATGAATACTTAGCATGAGGGGAATAATTGGGATGTTATATCCTTATAATTCGCCTTCGTGGCAAAGTTACCATTTTGCCCCCTTTCTTAGGAAAAAGGGTCATTTTCACGTAAAACCCTTCTAACCACTCATTTAAAATGAGTGCTTAGCATGAGGGAAAAATTAGATGTATATTCACAAAATGAGGGCTATCCTCACTATTCTGGCATGGCCGTCTAGCACTGTAACACAGAGTTCTCAGAAATTAATTGAAGCCTTATTCATAAGAGTTTTAATATTCTGATAGATGTAGTAATAGTGTGGATGACCCAATGAACGAGTAGAAAAAAAATGTGAATAGTATTTTATGGGCCCAGCAACCATTAGGGACAGCCAAAACCTTAGATTAGAGACCAGGAGATGCCCAAAACTGAGAAAAAAATAGGGATATAGTTAGAAATAGTTAGAGATGAAGATTTTATATCTGGACTTAAGTTTCGGGCAATATTTATTACTGGTATGGTGTTTTACCCATTTGGTAAAATTTTGTTGTGCGATTCTAACATCGAAAAATAGCTTAATCCTTATAAATGGATAATGTATATCTACTCAAGCCAAGTGTAAGGGTAATATTTGATCTTCATTTACAAGATGAAATTCTAGCCATACATCTTAATTTCTTTTAGAAAGAATTAGACTTTATAATAAAATAATGTTGCAACCAAATATAAGATAAGTTTGAGCTACCAAACTTCATTAATTCCTTTCCTTTGTGTTCGGCCAGCAGAAAGAACAACCACTATTGTTATCTTCTCCATGAGCTCAAGTTTTAAATTTCAAACCACCAAAACACTTGGCCAAAGTTGCTAAAACCATAAACTTCCTTTACAAAATTTGTTCCACTCATCAATACCTACCAAACTAACCGATTAAAATTTTAATTCCTTACCAATCCTCACTTTGATACCTCATACCTCACTGATTAGGAAAGAGTTTTGGATTAGTTTGGGGGCTTTGAAGAGAAGGGAAGTGATCTTGAAGAATCCTTGGAGCCAAGATCCATTAGTCTGCAAAAGTAGGATTATGTAATCTTGTTTGTTGAAATTCTGTTTTCTCCAGATTTTGATTGTTTAAAATTGATAATTTTGGTTCCAATGTGAGGTTATACATAGATATTGATGTATTTGTAGGTAATAATGCACATGAGAAGGGGGTTGAATCATGCTTTTCTTTTATTCTTAAAAATTTATTCAATATACTATCAAGTTATGAGCTTGAAGAGTAGCGGAAATAGCATTAGTGACTTCAAAGTGAACTTTCTAAACTAAGTTTGAAGATAAAAAAGCATAAAAGAAGGTTTTTCAAAACATAAACAAATCAGATACATAAATAAAATAAGAGATGAAGGAGAAAAGATATGCTTGAGAGTTTTTATATTGGTTAGTCAACCTGCCTACATTCATTATCAACAACTTTCAGTTTAGTAAACCTTTCTCCTAACAGAGAAAGAATCAAGGATAGTCTTTACAATAGCCTTCCTAAGCTTCTACCAAAGAGAGGAGACAACCACTACTATCACCAACGAAGTAGTTATTCACAGTCTATTCAAGCTTAACCAAGTAGTCCTTGACTAGCCTTTTCAAGCTAAACCAAGACCAGTAAAACACCTTTATTGTCACATTACAAGTAGTTTTTGACTAGCCTTTCCAGGCTAAGCTCACACGATCACTCTGGATAGAGGATACAAAGGTTTGTGTTTCAGTTTGCAATGCAAACTAACCTACACTCAAGTTTCGTAAGATTTATAAAGAAAGTTCTGGAAACACTTGAATGACTTTTTTCTAAATATTCTTCCTAGGAAGAACATATGAACATTGAAGGAATATAGAAAGAAGATTTTTACAAACAAAGGAAATGATTACTAGATGTAATGAACTCTACAAGCTGATGCGGAGAAATTTTTTAGAGTTTTTGCTCTTTGTGTGCAATCGATATTATTTCAGAACACAACATCTCTATTTATAGATAGTCTTCTTTGTGCGTTGCCTTTTGATTAGATCTCTAAGTGATACGTGTTGATCGTCCATTTATGTCTTGGAAAAGCAATCTAGAAGAGTAGCTGTCCGTTTGTTAGAACTATTGTAGAAGCCATTGCAAGATTAAGGTTTCTACTACTTTAGAAATTACTCTTACTTTCTAAACGTGGTTTTTGAACTCCTTTTTCTAGAAGCTGAGGTAGTTGACCATAGTGGCAAAAAAGATGACTCGCTATTTTAGACCTGGGTTCTGACTTTTGAATTTCAATAATTCCTTCCATTTCTTGTAAAGCCCATACTTTCATTGAATGTGATCTTTTTGATGTGCGATATCATTTCCTTGATGATTCTGGGTCTTCATGTAACGCCAGATTTTCCGTGTACAAATGACCAAAATGCCCTAAGGTCATTTTACCAAAATGAGAATTCGATAGGAACCATCCTCAAGGGGATGTTTTTTGTGATGATAGGGGATTGTGTATGTTATGTGTGGTAATAGAGTAGAAGAATCTCATTTTTGAGTTTGACGCGTGAAATTACCAAAATGCCCCTGTAAGCTTTTTAACCTCCGTTAACGTGCAGGCTGAACCAACTTCACCAAAAGGTTTTAAATAATATTTTAAGTAATGTTTTATGTCGGATAAGCCCGGTAGTGGTCAGTTTTAGTGAAAAATTACCATTTTACCCCTAGCTAAGTGCATTCTAACCTAATGGCACAAATTAGCAAAACCTAAGCAATATTATGTTCTAATTAAAGATTAGTACATTCTAATTACTAATCTAGAGTCAAAATAATTAATCAAGGTTGATTAGAACCTAAGATTGCTTAGAGAAGCTCAAAATCCTATTCTTGAATTCAAGACATTATGTCACATTTTCATGAATAGTGTTTTTTCTCTCCAATTTCTTAAATCATGGAATTGCGTCTATGATTTGGTTTGACTAAAGTATGGTTTTGATTCTCTAATTTAGTATGACCACTCATTAATCAAGTCTTGAACCACCTTAATTAGCCATTTTATCACCTAAACACTTGCTTACAAATGCCTAATCAAAAGCCTAATCAAAGACACACCTAAACACATTATTAAACCACAAATAAATGAGAGATTTTCCTTTCCCCCTTGGCTGCAAAATCTGACCAAAAATTTCCTCCCCATTCCTCACATGTTGATTTATTTTTACACTCAAAAATGCCCATGTCTTGCCCATGCTTTGCCCATGCCTTGCCCATACTTTCTACCATACCTCACCATGCCTCCATAAAGCAATTTCTCTCACCTCATGGAACATGAGGCCAAGCCTTCCTCCCTAAATCAGCCACAAAGTTTCATTTTCTATAAATAACAAGCATTGGAAGACTTGGTTGCTCTTTGGATCATTTGCCAAGTTCATGCTTTCTTCCATTTTCTCTCTTTTCTTCTAATTTTCTCTTCATCTTGTTCTTTTCCCTCCACCATCAAAGAAACCTTTCCACCACCACAAACCACCCTAAACAACCTTGAACCACCTCTCAAACACTTTATCTTCCCATTTCCAAGTTTGCTTTCTCAAGGAAAAATCATCTTCCTTGGTTTTTCTTCTTGGCCGAATCATCACTTCCATCAAGGAGGAGATTTTGTCTTCTCATTCCATCAAGAATCCAAGTTCCTTCTCATTTCTTTCAAGGCTTCCTTAGGTAGGTTGTTTTAAAGTTTTACTTGTTTTCCTTAAAGAAAGTTCTAGTTTTCTCTTGGTTCAAACTCCTTTCTTCCTTTCTTTTTATTTTCAGCCAAGAGGCCATTTTATGAAAATAACATAAGCTTGATGATGAGGTTTCAAGATAAAGACTTGATGATGTCTTGTGAGAAACCTCTAAAGCTTGAAACAACTTGGTCTTGGACCATACATGCTTGGATTTCCTTTCTTTTCTTGGCTTAAGTTTCAATTTTCCTCTTTCCTTTTTCCTTAAGGATTTTAGTTTTTCTTCCTTGGATTTGAACAAAGTTTGTACAAATATGTCTAGTAGATCACAAAAGTTTTGTTAAGAAAGTTAATCTTATGGTTTCAAAAGCTCTAAGCTTACCTTTGCCAACCTTAAAGTTGGTCGGCCGTTTTAAATACGCTACTAGATTGAAGCCTATGAGCAATAAAATAAAGAATATGACTTAGTTCTTATGTGTTTTATTTGGACAAAGTGTTGAGCTTTGTATATTTTCTTAAACTTGATGATGAAGTTCAAACCTTAAGACTTCCTTGAAGTCTAGGTGCTAAGAACTTTAAAGCTTGCCTTATGATACATAATGGGTTGAGGTTTTATTCCTTTAAGGTCTTGCAAAGAGCTCTAGCTAAGATCTAAAATAAGATGCATTCATGTTTACTTTATGCCTTGCATAGCATGTTTATTTTGATGTCATCACTAAGTTCTCAAGACTAATTAATTGGACTTGCACTATCATGTTTAAATTTCAAGCTTGCATCTCATGTTTACATTTCAAGTCATCACTTAACCTTAAAGATAATAAAGAAGTTGCATCCCATATTTATTTTATGCTCTCACTTTACTTTCTAATGAAGAATAAAATGAGTGCATATCATGTTTAAAGTTTATGTCATCACCTAAGCTTCCTAGAGCTCAAAGGCTTGCCCAAGTATCCTATGTAAGGTTTTCAAGAAAATATTGGCATTCTTAAAGAAGCCATTTCGGCCTTGGTGATGATGATGGACTTAATATGAGTTCCTCTAATCATAAGTGTCCATAGTTTGTGTTTGTAATTTTTCCAAGCTTAGGAGCACCTAAGCAACATTATGCATAAAATTATATACTTTAAAACTATTTTGCAAGCAAGTTAATTTAGCTACTGAACTCATGTGTAAGTACGTGATTTTAATGAAAGGATTTGAGTCCTAAAAGAGTTTTGAATCCCTAGAATTATTCCAAGAGAAAACTAGTAACTTGTATGCATTTTAATTTACAAGATTATGTGATTTTTGGGCTTATGATTTCGGTTCTGCCCTTCATGATTGGCTGCTGTACAAATGTTGTTCTAAGGTGTTAAAATGTGTAAAATTATGTTTGAGTGAAGGGAGGATCGATTTAGAGAAGTTAGAAAAGAATAAGTAACTTAAAAGGATAAGAATGAGAATTCTAGAACACCTTAATGCACAAAAATGTAATTCTGTTCCAGCATAATTAATTCAAGTGTAAATGGTTCATAATCAGTAGGATATGCATAAAAACCTTTCATAAATGATTAGGTATTAATTACTAAGCTTAAGGTGATGATAAGGACTTAAAATAGGAATTCTAGCACACTTAGACATGGAAAAATGTAATTCTATCCAGCATAGTTAAATTGAGGAAAAGTGATTTATAACTTAGTAAATATGCCTAGGAATCCCTCATAATTGGTTTAGGAATTGATTATGGAGCCTTAGGCGAAGACGGATCTTAAAAAGGGTCACGACGGAGATTCTAAGACCCGTAAGCATATGATATTCTTCTACCCTTAAAAGTATGATGCTCTTTGGATTTTTAGTAAGCCTAAATCTTAGCGAGAATTATAAGTGATGATCTCTTAGGTGTAATGAAGATGTAATATGGGTATTAGAATCATTAGAGCATAAGTTTAAGACACTTAAGGGTCAAAGCATAAGATATCTTAAGATAAGGAAATGTGATGTAAGGAGGAGATCGATGAGTAATGGTTGACGTGTGTGAATGTTTTAAATACCGATGAGTATGAGAATGTATGGATGTGTGGCATGTTGCTATGATGATGTGATACGCTATGTTTAAATGCATGAAAATATGAGACATGAATGGAGGATATGTTATATGATGTATTATGATGGTACGCTATGTTGCATCCATACAAAATATGTTAATGAGGAAATGATCCCATTATGACTTCCGAGTTAAGGGTTGTAAGGGTGATCCAGAGAAAAGAGATATGTTAATGTAAAGGTTATATGCCGAGACGCATTTCTCCTGCTACGGTGAGGAGAAAGTAAACCGTGGGGGGTATGGACGTAAAGCATACCGAAGCGGACAAAGTCACTGGTCTTAACCAGTTGATTGAATAAAAAAAGAGATATGTTAATGAGGAAATGATCCCATTATGACTTCCCGAGTTAAGGGTTGTACGGGGTGATCCAAGAAAGAGATATGATTCCCCCTCTATTTTTCCCTATAAATCTACGACGGCTAGTTAGGATGAGCTCATTCATAGGCGATAGGTGATTAGGAGTCGGTGGCTGATGAAAATCTTGAGGAGCGGCATGTTGGATGGATTTTGGTGGCTATGACGAGGGTGGAAAATGGAAAATGAGAAAATGATAAAGTGAAAAGTTATGAAAGGAACTCACAAGTTCAATGATGATAAAGTAAAAGATGCACATGCATATGTTTCGTTGAAGTTTCATTGATGCTTTGATTAAGTAATATGTGTTACCTATGTGTATTGTCATGCTCAAGTATTGCCATGCATACATAGAATATATGTTGCATTCATGTCATTAAGACCCATGTTAAAAGACACCCACTTCGGATAAAAGAACTTGAGAAATGTAAAATTGATATTATGCATGCACACCCTTCATAATAAGACAGAAGTGGCTCAGGCGACGACGATGACACTTGTGTTAAAGTCAGAAGCCCTACTCAGAATCTTATATAGATTTCTCATCCCTTTCCTTTCTTCCATGTCGTCTCCAGAGGCGAGTGATGCGGATGTTCGTGATCCTTTGTGAGGCGCAAGTTTAGAACCACGCTACCCGTCAGATTAGAGGTCAAGCGGAAGCGCGAAGATTAGTCTAGAAAAGTTATAGCAATGTCTAGCGTTGGGTTCGTGTACGTTCATCTTTTGTTATGTTTAGTATCTCTGAGATGTCCTCATGTGAAGGACATTGTCGTTATGATGTGACTATGATATGTTAATATAAATTATGTTGTGACTATTCCATGACTTGTTTCTATATGCTATGATAATGTGTATATGTTGGCTATATCATGTATGTATTAATCGTTATGTATGCGACGCGCGTTCGCATTTTAAATCTTAAATTCAAAAAGAAAAATTTATCATATTTTATTACCCGTATTTTAAATAAAAAGATAAGTCAAGTTCTGAAACGAAGATGTAATCGCTAATAATTAGCCGAATGCGACTTTAGCGTGTGAGGTGAAAGTTAGGGTGTTACACTTCATGTCTTCAATCATGGCTTATTGATGAATAAAACATTGCGAGTATGATAATTGAAAATAGTAGAACACTTTGGCTTCAAAGTTTGATGGATATCTTCCTTCATAGTATACTTCTGAAGTCCTAAACCTTGATTTCTTGCCTTTGATATGACTTCCTTCCATTCGTAATGTAACATCCTCCCAAGTACAATCACATCCTTAAGTCATGACTTTGTACTCGAGAGTTGTTACTCATTAATAGCGGACCTTTATTAAGTATCTATAGCAAGCTTGATTTACGTAGGTAATAACTAAGTGCAATTCTATTAAAATATATATATCAAAAGAACACTATGTACATTGAGTACATAATTGAGTACAAAGGAAGCTCCTCTATGAGCCCTAGTACATAAGTTCTCAAATAATAATTACATATATCTCCATTCCCCTAAATAAAACATAATAAAAGCATTAACTACTACATTATTGTAAGCCCAAGTTCTTTAAGATAAGCATCATAGTCCTGGCTAATCTTGGAAGCGAACACGGAAACACAAACAAGAAAGGGTGAGAATTACAAAATTCTAGGATGGCAACTCCCAAATCACATAATTATAATGTCATTGTCATGCCCACACTTGGTTTATCAAGAAAATATGATCATACAATATAAACTAAAGATTTCATTTAAGGTTCTAAAATCATAGGAAGTGGGTAGCTTTTAATAATCAACCACTTAGAGCAAATATATCACAATGTTTTCAACAAATAATAAATCATCCTAGGCAGCCAATCTAGAGTAAGATGAGTATGCATATAATACATGCAGTGAACTTATCTCAATGTGAGGGTTCCACTTATGGCCATAGAAATCAGCTAATACATTTTCTCTTTCATTGACATAGGAAAGACTTAGTTTATACCCGCAGATATTTGTCGTGGACAATTCCACAATAAATAATTTATACCAAATGGTATTTGTAGTGGATCACACCACACAAGGGAAATAGTCTGCTTCTAGGGACGAGCTGGTCCTATGCATGATCATCGAACTTTATTTTTTTCTATTTCTGAATAACAAGATCTATTCCTAGTCGATACGTCTATCGACTATAAATGGGGGTTTATTTTTTAATTTCCTTCCTTTCATTCAACCTAAGTCTTTTCTGTTTTTGTCTATATGTAGAACATGCACGATTGAAATTTATATATATTCTCTTTTCTCAAATGCAAGCATAATGCATATATAGGCATTCATTCACAATATAATCTCAATCATGCCTCAGCATACTTTTATATGTCACAAGTCACATGGCCAAATAGGTAACATTGTAACACCCTAATAATTAACCCAATACACCTAAGGATCTGATTAATTACTAGACTTTACTCTTTGCTTCAGTTCCTTAATCATGCTTTGAAAATACTTAGTGAAATTACGAGCCATTTTTTTTAAACATAATTGAAAACATGAGCCGCGCTTAACGTGAATGATTTAGCAAAATTTAAAAGACACATAGGAATTTACAAACATCACATCATAATATATTGGCTCCATCATACAGCATCCATAATTACATATCATATAGATATTTTGCCTACCAACAGAATAAGACTAAGTGTAGGTAATCTAATAAAACATAAATAATATATGGATGGAAGGACATCCATTAATGGCACCTAGTAATAACACTCCAGGGATAGGGATAGATACTGAAATATACGAGTGAAACTAGGATTCAAGTTTAGCTACCCTTAAGCCTCAATGTGATCACGAACACTTCCTTCTCTTCTGAAGACGAGATGGAAAGAAAAATAGAGGGAGTGAGAAACTTATAAGAATCTCAGTAGGTACTCACCTCATGATGCATTGTGTCATCATCATCGTCCCCAGGAACCTCGGGTTATTATGAAATAGTGAGCATGCTAAGATTGATTTATTAAGTTAGAAAATATACTTTACCGAGGTTCGTCGATTTAATCATGCGTCTTATAATGCATCATAAACTTAGCATGTCATGTTTATAATGAACTTTTCCTTTCATATATAATAACATAGTTATGCATAAAATCACATCATATTCCTCATCATCATTTCATAAATACTATGCATAGAAGAACATCATATTTCTCATCATCATCTCATAAATACTATGCATAGAAGAACATCATATTCACATAATGCATTTACTTAGTTCCTTAGGTGACTTAAAGTTACTTTCATCATCATTTTCCTGGGCCACCCTATACTCCACCCTTTTGGGAGTAATCTAGGTTATGAGCTCATACCTTGCTAGTCGTCACTAGCACATACTTATCCCTTTTGATAAGTAAAAATTTCGTCTCTACCCTTTTGAGAGGGCTAGGGGCAAGAATCACCTTTCACCGCCTATAGTTTGACGGGTCCAAAGGATCATTTCCTCATATATTTTGAGTCACCTTTAAGTCTTTGCATGTTATATCATAATACAATTCTTCATTCATAATCATCATAACATTTTCTCATTTATAGTCTTATGGAAATAATATATACCAACTGTAATCATGCATCTGGAGATTCAGGAAAGAGAGGTGGGTCACAATGGACACGCTTAAATACCAAATCTTTCCTTACCGAATCTTCCAAATTGCACTCTTAGGTAATACACTTTCTTCCAGGACAGAATATGTCTTTATTTCATGCATAAGTTTTCATTGTTTGCAACAACAACTATAACATACAAACCAGGGAATCAATCAATGACACCAAATTCTTAATAAGCATCAAATCATATTTTAAGTACACATAAATTACTAGCTTCCCATAAAATTCTTACAAAGTTTTAAAACTCTTTTAGAACTAATTCTTTTTGTTAAACTTGAAAGAAGTCATAGGACTTTAGGCCTAACTTAACCATGGGACCGATTTATAACTTGAAAGAATGTTCATAATTAAATATTTCACTTAAGATAAAAGGAGCAAGTCTTGAGCTTTAGAGATTTAGGTGACATCTTTGAATTATTACCATGCTATGCAACCTTATTTTAATCTTATCTTTATAAGGTGATAGCTTGGAATTATAAACATGATATGCAATTCCATTTCTTTATCTTTAAGATTTAAGGTGATAACTTGAAAATTAAACATGATGCAAGAACTTGTAATATAACATGATGCAAGAAGTGAAGGCGTATTGCAGGGGGAGGTGAGGGAGAAGAGAATCTTAAGCAAGGAGAAGGCGTAGTCGCATAGGACCGGGAGGAGAAGAGAATTACATTTTTTTTTAAGCTCCAATTCTCAGACTTCTTAAAGAATAAATTCTTTAACTCCAATTATCTCATTTCTTTGCTTATGATTCATAGGCAAGTCTTTGAGCTCTAGGATTTTTAGGTGATGACATAAAATAAACATGCCATGCATTGATTCTTTTAGCCATTATAAAATAAAGTGAGAGCATAAAATAAACATGAGATGCAACTTCTTTATTATCTTTAGAGATTAAGTGACAACTTGAAATTTAAACATGAAATGCAAGCTTGGAAATTTAAACATGAGATATGCAAGTTCATTTATTTATTCTTGAGAATTTAGTTATGACATAAAATAAATATGGCTATGCAAGGCATAAACTTAAACATGGATGCAAGTTCACTTGATCTCTTTACTAGAGCTCCTTCAAGACTTTAAGAGAATTATGTTTTCAACCCAATATATGTATCTTAGCAAGACAAAGTAAAAATACATATTTCATATTCAAACCTCAAGATAAAAACATTATTCTTTAAAGTTTTGCATTAAATGGAATGTTCAAGCTTTAGAGGCCTAACTTGTGATGGATTTACAACCCATATTCAAGGTCCTCATCATCAAGCCATCATTTCATTCCTTCCTAGGCCATTTGGGAAACCATGAAAGGAAAATAAGGAAAGAAACTGAAATTTTAGAAGCTTTGGAAACTAGTAAAACCTTCAAGTTTTAGAGATCTAACTTGTGAAAGCTTTGCAACCAACACTCAAGAATCTCATCATCAAACCATGGTCTCATCATAAGCTAGGCCATATGGCCAAAATACTTTAAAAAGAAAGGAAGAAGAAACCAAATGAAAACTAAAAGAAAGCTCATGAAATCATCATTTTGAATAGAAACAAACTTAGCAAAGCATAAAATAAACTTAAAACAACTCCCTACCTAATTTGATTTGAAAGAAAGGAAGAGAACTTGGTTTCCTTGAGTGAAATGAAGAAAATATCCTTGAAAACTGAAGAAAGAATTCAGCCAAGAGAGAAAGAAAGAAAGCTTTTGGTGCTCCTAAAACTAGAATTTGTGTAAGTTATGAACTAAGCATCTAAACTATCTTCAAGCATGCCTATTTATAGAGATTTTGCAGCTCATAAATGGACAAAGGAAGGAAAGAAATCTGACCAAAAATTAGAGGAAAAAAATAAGGAAGAAAAATCATTTTGTTTGGTGGCTTAAAACATGGAATCATGTTTCCATGTTTTCATGATTCTTTGTTTTCATTCTTTGGATTTTTGTGTAATAATTTTCTGACTTATTACTCAATAATTTCGTGCATTACAGCCTTGTGGAAGAGGATTTTGTGTGTTCCATGTATTTTTTAGGTGTAGGCAAGGTATTCATGCAATTTAGAGAATTTACGGTTAAGGGTTTAAGTGAATTACTAAGCAATTTGGGTGTTTTAAGCAATTTTAGGTTCTAATCAATCTAAATAAATAATTTTGACTCTAGATTAGTAATTAGAATTTAATAAGCTTTAATTTGAGCCTAATATTGCTTAGGTTTCGTTAGCAAATCAAAAATCTCAAAATTTGTAAAACTCACAAAGACGGGGCAAAACGGTCATTTTACTTAAAAATTGCCCGAGACCCGAGCTTAACCAATGGTTAATCATGGCTTAAAAACACCTTTTAACACATTTTAGTGAGGTTCGGGCTCATCGGCACGCAATGGAGTTAAAACGGGGTAAGGGCGTTTTGGTCATTTCGCGCGTCGAAACTCAAAATTAGGATTCTTCTCCTCTATTAACACACATAACACAAACAATCCCTTATTAACATCAAAACATCCCCTTGAGGATGGGTGGGGCCCACGATCCTCATTTTCGAGTAAAATAACCTCAGGGGCATTTTGGTCATTTTACACGTACAGAAAATTGGGTTTGCAATACTTGCACGAATTGCTCCTAACTTCTCTTCTAACGTTATATTCCTTTATTAAGGATTGTTTGGTCTCAAATTTTATATAATATTTACCTACGGTAATTCGGTAATTCTAATGATAGTAAAAATTACAAGTAAAAATTGGGGCATTACAACATGGAGTATTCATGTCATACTAGAACCAAAAATGCCATTAGTTCATCAACTTCACAACATCAATCCATTTCCAGCACGATGGCAGATTTACTACCCTAGGCACAACATTTAATTACCACATCAAACAGCCATTCAAGTACCACAAAAATTCTATATGACACTTTAACATGTCTAGAAGCCTGTAAAATTTTCAAGACAAATAGGCTCTACTAACTTAGGTAATTGTACAAATTTGGTGGTAAGGGCACTAATTTCTAAGCTTAGACTAAGTGCTATAATAATAAATTAGACAAGTTCCTGCTTCAGTCTAAACAATTAGGACAAATACTCCTAAATTTGGGTTCTGATTTTTCAAGAGGCATAAACCTTAAAACTAACACCCAAGAAAATTCATGTAGTTTTTAAGGTGTTCTATTCAATAAAAATTTTTGTAGCTCATTAAAAACAACCACAAATATACCAAAAAATAACACTCTGGCTCCAGGACAACAAAAATTCAGCAACCTCATCCAAACTTTTTTGATAAAAACCTTTTTTTAACACCATCCAAACACACCACCAAAATTCACACATCAATATCAACATAATATGACCAAAAAACTAGAAATTTTGGACCTAGGTCATGCCAAAATAGATCAGAAAAAATTGATAAAGAAAAGGCGGCAAAGACCCTACTTGTAGTAACCTATTAACTCCTTGGCTTCAAGATTAACCAAACTTGATTCCTTCTCCTCCAAAGCTCCCAATCCAGCTTCAAACCCCTCTGATATCAATGAGGTGTGAGGTACATGACAAGGTTTTGATGAGGAATGGAAATTTTGTTGTTAGATTGGTAGAGAATTAGGTGTAGAATAAGTTTTGTGAAGAGAGTTTGAGGTTTTATCAACTATAGGCTAAGGTTTTTGGGATTGGAAAGCAAATTAGAGCTCTCTGAGAAATGAAAAATGGAGTTTCTTGTTGTTCCTGCTCCATGGCCAAGAATGAAGGCTTGAAAGCAGAGTTTTGGATTAAAATATATCTTATATTATACTTGGATAATATCTAATCTAAGAAAGCAAAGTGGAGGGCTATGATTTAATCTTGAAATCCAAGATTAAATCTTGGCCTTCCACATGTCCTAATAGTGGATATCCTCCATTGGTGATGATGAAAATATCTTTGGTGTTAAAAATCACACACCAAAATTTTCAGAACGGGTAAACACCATACGATAAAATGAATATTACCGAAAATTAATTTCAGGTATGAAATTATTTTCTAACTATTTCTAACATTAACCCTCTTTTTTCTTAGTTTCGGGCATTTCCTAGTTCCAGGATTAGGTTTAAGCTATCTGACGAGCATGTGAGGCTCGCTCAGTTACTATTCACCTAACCCGAAATATATTTTTTTGTTAGGCACGTTGGGCCACCCTCATTATTGCTATCCTGTCAAAATTTTGAAATTATGAATAACAAAGCTAAGATTAATTTTTAAATAATTTAAGGGTGTTACACGTAAGACATGTCTACGTACTTTGCACAATAAAACGTTTGCTTTATATTAGGTTCAATCTCTTTATATAAGATAAATCATGTTTGCACATGCAAAGTGAAATCATTCTCGTTTGAATTTCTGTTATGAATTCAAAAAACCTATATGCTATGTCAAGAAGCTCAAGGAAGATATTAGTCGTTCTTCAAAATATTTTCTTTGAATTTGTTTTGTTATCACTCAAAACATATTGCTATGAAGTTCTGAAAGGTTCTAGAGCTAATAATCTCCTCCTTTTTTATGATGACAAACTAATTTGAAGAAAATCTTTTGAAAAGATATTGAAAGAAATAAACTGAATATGTCATGATAATATCTATTTTTCAAAACATCATGAGATGTAACATTAGGAAGTTCTTTTCTTAAGGCATGATAGGTTCTTAAACATTTTAAAGCCTTAAGTAACCTATATAGAGCTGATTTTGTTGTTTATGAAGATTTAAAATTACTTATAGTACTTTCTAGAGATACATAAAGTGGTAATAAATCGGATATTATTATTTAAACTCTTTTAACACAACAAGCTTGATTTTCATTTTTTAAAAAAAAAACTTTCTAAAGATATACATTTTTGAATAATTAACAGCAATACTTCCAAATTATCTCTTGATTAAACTTTATTCAGCACTTCTTTATCCAAACTTATCTTTGAAAGCTAATGCTCATATTTATATAGAAAGTATCATCACGTATTAAGCAAGCAAGGCGGGGTAAAAGCTTCAAATAAGTTTGCTCATGGACATATATATTTCATGTAACCAAGCATCAATATAGAACCAAAACATATAGTTTGTCCAGAACTTAAAGTGAAGAATCACAACAAATTAAAACATAAGAAAATAGAAATTTTTAAAAAAATGCAGGTGCAAGAAGATCTTTGAATCTTTGAAAGTTTCCTTCCATGCATACTCCCACTGTTTTCTCAGCACAAGATTTTCTTTCTATCTATTCCTTCTCCCTTGTGTCATCAATAAAAAGGAAGTGTGTAGAATCAGAACACCATCATCGACCATCATGCCTGACTTCATGAAGAATTTCTAGCAAAAGTGTTTCATGTCATTGTGTTCTGATAAAAGGATTGTTGATTAGACATTGTTCTTCGCAGTAGCACTTGTACTTCTATAAAGCTTGGTTGTGCCCCCTGTTGGCTTGAAGAGGGCTAGAGCATCTATGTTGGAGATGGTTTAGTTACAACGGGATCAAGGAGAGGAGCATCTACTTAAGGTGAGCTTTTCTTAGAGATGCCATCTGCTAACTCATTCTTTGAGGATATTTCCTTAGAAGCATATTCCAAATTAGAAAATCTTGAGCTTGTGCCATTTCAGAGTCTGAGGCCATGGAACATTTATAGGATGTGCCTCCATATCTGATAATTATTCAGGCTTTTTGCTTTCAGAGCTATCCTCAAGAAAAATGATCTTCCTTTTCTTCCTTCCCTCATTCTCTTTCATTGCCTTTTCAATAGTGCATCTCTTCTTTCAGGCTCTATCTTCCTAACACCGGCTAACAACCAGGTTGTCTTTGTATGGTCTTGAAAAAGCTTAGAGAGTACTCAATTCCTCCATATACTCATACCACTCATTTTCTAATGGGTATTGCAAGTACTTGAAGATTTTGGTCCTCAAAATCCTATAAGGAATAACATCAGTTCTCTTTTTCCCTGGAGATATGGCACTTAGCATATAGTCAAATATTAGTCTAGGCAAATTTACTTTTCTTTTTGCCAATAGACAAAATAGTAACATGCGATCCATCCTACCCAATATATGTGTACTTCCAAGCCTTGAGAGTAGAGAAATTGGATGAGGGTAAAGACTTGTCATGCCCTGGTATTTAACATGGCAATAGTTATGTTGCAGGTTGATGTCTAGAGAGTAGTGATTGTAACACCCTAATAATTAACCCAATATGCCTAGGTCGTATTTGATTAATTACTAGACTTTACTCTTTGCTTCAGTTCCTTAATCATGCTTTGAAAATACTTAGTGAAATTACGAGCCATTTTAAAAAAAAAAACATAATTGAAAACGTAAGGCGCATCGTAAACGATAATCGGATAAAGCAGAAAACAACAAACATATCATGAAGAACACATCATATTGGCTCCATCATATGACATCCATAATTACATTTCACATAGATATTTTGCCTACCAAAGAATAAGCTAAATGTAGGCAATCTAACAAAACATAAATAATATATGGATGGAAGGACATCCATTAATGGCACCTAGTAATAACACTCCAGGGATAGGGATAGATATATGAAATATACGAGTGAAACTAGTAGGATCAAGTTCAGCTCTGAGGTGAAAGCCTCAATGTGATTCACGAACGCTTCCTTCTATTTCTGAAGACGAGATGGAAAGAAAAATAGAGGGAGTGAGAAACTTATAAAAGAATCTCAGTAGGGTACTCACCTCATGATGCATTGTGTCATCATCATCGTCCCCAGGAACCTCGGGTTATTATGAAATAGTGAGCATGCTAAGATTGATTTATTAAGTTCGAAAATATACTTTACCGAGGTTCGTCGATTTTAATCATGCGTCTTATAATGCATCATAAACTTAGCATGTCATGTTTATAATGAACTTTTCCTTTCATATATAATAACATAGTTATGCATAAAATCACATCATATTCCTCATCATCATCATAAATACTATGCATAGAAGAACATCATATTTCTCATCATCATCTCATAAATACTATGCATAGAAGAACATCATATTCACATAATATTTACTTAGTTCCTTAGGTGACTTAAAGTTACTTTCATCATCATTTTCCTGGGCCACCCTATACTCCACCCTTTTGGGAGTAATCTAGGTTATGAGCTCATACCTTGCTAGTCGTCACCAGCATATACTTATCCCTTTTGATAAGTAAAAATTCCGTCTCTACCCTTTTGAGAGAACGGACTAGGGGGCAAGAATCACCTTTTCACCCCTAGTTTGACGGGTCCAAAGGATCATTTCTAGGATCACCTTTTTACCACCTATAGTCTGATGGGTCCAAAGGTTATTTCCTCATATATTTTAAGTCACCTTTAAGTCTTTGCATGTTATATCATAATACAATTCTCAATTCATAATCATTTATAACATTTTCTCGTTTATAGTCTTATTCTGGAATAATATATATACCAGACTTAATCATGCATTAAAGATCCAGGAAAGAGAGGTGGGTCACAAATGGACACGCTTAAATACCAAGTCTTTCCTAGCAGAACCTTTCCAAATTACACTTTTACAGTAATATACTTTCTTCAGCAACAAGGGTAAATTTTTAAATAACAAAGAATATTTCATTATTTCATGCATAAGCATTCTCATTGTTTGCAACAGTGACTATAACATGCAAGCCAGGGAATCATTCAATGATATCAAATACTTAATAAGCATCAAATCACTTCATAGACTTATCATTTCAAATTTCAAAGAACTATCATCATAAATTCTTCCAAAAACTTAAACATGAAACTTTAAAATCGGGTAACCTCAATTATCACACTAATTAATCATGCATAGAATCGTTCTCTTAGCAATAAATCATAATCATCACAACTTTGAACATATTAAACCAGCATCATACAGTAGTACTAAACTCAGATAGGTACCGAATCATGAACCTCATATAATTGCATAAAATCACATTTCAAGTATACATAAAGTACTAGTTTCCCGTAAATTTTTGCAAAGCTTCAAAACTCCTTTAGAAACTAATTCTTTTTGTTAAACTTAAAGAAATTATAAGAGTTTAAGCCTCCATAATCATGAGGCCGATTTATACATTGAAAGAATGTTCATGATTAGAATTTTCTCTTAAGATAAAAGGAGCAAGTCTTGAGCTTTAGAGATTTAGTGATAACTAGAATTATAAACATGCTATGCAACCCATTTTAATCTTGTCTTTATAAGGTGATAACTTGGAAATATAAACATGATGCAAGAAGCTGAAGCGGCGGTAGTCCGCACTGGACAAGTGGAGGAGAAGAGAATCTTAAGAAAGGAGCGGCGGTAGTCCGCAAGCTGGTGAAGGAGAAGAGAATTCTTATTAAGCTCCAAACTCAAGACTTCTTAAAGAATTCATTCTTTAACTCCAATAATCTTAAGAAAATTAAATCTTTAGATTCTTATTTCTTTGCTTGTAATATGAGTCTTTGAGCTCTAGGATCTTTAGGTGATGACATAAAATAAACATGTCATGCGTTGATTCTTTTAGCCATTATAAAATAAAGTGAGAGCATAAAATAAATATGAGATGCAACTTCTTTATTATCTTTAGAGATTAAGTGACAACTTGAAATATAAACATGAAATGCAAGCTTGGAAATTTAAACATGAATATGCAAGTTCATTTATTCATTCTTGAGAATTTAGTGATGACATAGAAATAAACATGGTTATGCAAGGCATAAACTTAAACATGGATGCAAGTTCATTTCTTTACTAGAGCTCCTCCAAGACTTTAGAGAATATAAATTCAACCCAATATATATATCTTAGCAAGACAAAGTGAAAAATACATCTTTCAAGTTCTAAACTCAAGATCTTTATTTTTACATCATAAAAACATCATTCTTTAAAGTTTTGCATCAAGTGGAATTTTCAAGCTTTAGAGGCCTAACTTGTGATGGATTTACAACCAACACTCAAGGTCCTCATCATCAAGCTATCATCATATCCCATATAGGCCATATGGCCGAAATGTTTAAAGAAAAACCAAATGGAAAAACTAGAGAAAATCCATGAAATCATCATTTTGAACCAAGAACAACACTTAGCAAAACATAGAAATAAACTTAAAAACAACTCCCTACCTAATTTGATTTGAAGGAAAGGAAGAGAACTTGGTTTCTTTGAGTGAAATGAAAGAAAATATCCTTGAAAAGTTGAAGAAAGAATTTCAGCCAAGAGGAAGGAAGAAAGAAAGCTTTTGGTGCTTTGGAAAAACTTGAAATTGTGTAATTATGAG
>JAMLFY010000020.1:4085428-4107455 GCA_030441495.1 Dalbergia oliveri
CCCTTGGCTGAAACTTCTTCTTCAATTTCTCAAAGAGATTTTCTTTCATTTCACTCCAAGAAACCAAGTCTCCTTTCCTTCAAACCACATTAGGTAGGGTGTTGTTTCTAAGTTCATTTTATGCTATGACAAGTTATGTTTAGCTTCAAAATGTTGAATCAATGAACATTTTCTATGGCTTTTTCAGGTTCATTTTCTTCCTTCTTTCTTTTGAGTAATCGGCCTTATGGCTTAGATTATGATGAGACCATGGTTTGATGATGAGGTTCTTGAGTGTTGGTTGCAAAGCCTTCACAAGTTAGACCTCTAAAACTAAAGGTTTTACTAGTTTTTAAAGCTTTATAATTTCAGTTTTTCTTTCCTTAGTTTTTCTTCCATGGTTTTGGCCAAATGGCCTAAGAAGGAATGAAATGATGACTTGATGATGAGGACCTTGAGTGTTGGTTGTAAATCCACCACAAGTTAGGCCTCTAAAGTTTGAAAATTCCACTTGATGCAAAACTTTAAAGGATGATGTTTTTATGATGTAAAAATAAAGATCTTGAGTTTCAGAACTTGAAAGATGTATTTTTCACTTTGTCTTGCTAAGATATATTGGGTTGAGTTTATGTTTCTCTAAAGTCTTGGAGGAGCTCTAGTAAAGAAATAAAATGAACTTGCATCCATGTTTAAGTTTATGCCTTGCATAACCATGTTTACTTTCTATGTCATTGTAACATCCTCCCAAGTACAACGTCATCCTTAAGTCATGACACTATGCTTGGGAGTTGTTACTTATAAATTAAGCGGACATTTCTTTATTGTCTATAGCGAATTTCGTATAATGTGTATCAATTAACTCGTGATTCTATCAAAATGTATTGCAAGAAAACAACGTATTTATTTAATACAAGTCAAGTATAAAAGGGAGCTCTTATAAGAGCTTTTAGTACATATGTTATCTTTTACGTTTTACCAGACATATGCATACACTTAAGTACAACAAACACAAGTCCTGCTACTAACTCCTGCAAAATCCACTTGATCTTTTCTGAGGTTCACCGTCTTCTAGGTCAACCTGGAATGACACAAAACAAATACATAGGGGTGAGATCCTAAAATTCTAGGAGGGCGTCCCCCAAAACATATACTAAAATTCATGTCATCGTCAGCCTCAGCCACTTCGGTTTATTTAACAAAAGGTGATCATGCATTACATAATAACTATTCATTTTTAAAGTTTAAAGTCAATCTTTTTGAAGTGGGTTGCTTTTTAAAAAAAATCAATCACTTAGTACACCCTTACCATCAACTCATACCCATAGTAAGTAATGGCAAACAAAAAGAACCAATATGTATAAATATGTATATGCCCATTGTAATGAAATTATCTCTAATTGCCCTTGATGAATCAAAGGGGATCACATCCTTCTCTATTTTCCTGCTAAAGTCAAAGGACCTCAACTCACTCTATTTGCCTTTGACAAGCCAAAGGGATCCTACTCACTCTTTTGCCTTCGACAAGTGAAAGGATCTCAACTCTCTTTATTTGCCTTCAACAAGCCAAAGGGATCTCAACTCACTCTATTTGCCCTTGACAAGTCGAAAGGATCTCAACTCTCTATTTGCCCTTGACAAGTCAAAAGGATCTTGTGTTTCATTATTTGCCCTTGACAAGTCAAAAAGGATCCAGGTTTCTTTTGACTATAGAATTTAATTCAGTACATCATTCACTGCATGCGTAAAACACATACAGGCATCCATTCACAACGGACTCCTCATTTGTGTCCAATACATCAATCTCTAAACTGTCCAATATGCAATCATATGTCACAAGTCACATAGCCAAACAATCAACATCAAGTATCTATGTCATACTAGAGCCCAAAAATGCCATTAGCTCATCAACTCACAACATCAATCCATTTCAGCAAAATGGCAGATTTATTGCCCTAGGCACAACATTTAATTACCACATCAAACAACCATTTCAAGTACCAAAAAAAATTCTATATGACACTTTAACTTGTCTAGAAGACCCTGCAAAAATTTCAAGACAATCAAAGGTCTATAGCTATTTCAGTAAAATGTACAAATTTCGGGGTCAGGGGCCACCAATTCACAGTAAAACCAGTTCCCAAAATTTTTAACCCTAGCAAATGATTGAATCGATGCACAATAAAATTTAAAGTTATACTTCAACATGCTATTAACTTCGTGTAAAATTTTCAAGGGCTAATTCAATCATTTTTTATGGTAATAAAATCGGGCAACTTTAGTGCTTCATTTCAACATTTCAGGTAGCACCAATCTCATTTTGGTTTCTGATTTTTTTGAGGTAGTAAACATTAAAATCAACACCCAAGAAAATTCATGTATTTATTTTAAGATGTTAACTCCAACATATAATTTTTGTAACAGATGAAAACACCCACAAATATACCAGAAAATTCGTACACAATTCCTGCTTGTAGGACCACTAGGAATCCAGAACCTAGTCCCAATTTCCTTTGAGAAAAACCCTTTCTAACCCCATCCAAACACACCACCAAAATTCACACATCAATATCAACATATTATCCATCAATACAACCAGAAATTTTGGACCTAGGTCATGCCAAAATAGATCAGAAAAATTTTACAAGGAAAGGCAGAGGAAACCCTACTTGTAGTAACCTATTAGCTCCTTGGCTTCAAGATTAACCAAGCTTCCTCCCTCTCCTCCAAAGCTCCCAATTCAACTTCAAACCCCTCTGATATCAGTGAGGTGTGAGGTACAACACAAGGTTTTGATGAGGAATGAAATTGTTTCGGTTTGATTGATAGATAATTGGATGTAGAACAAGCTTAGTGAAGAACTTTTGATGATCCAACAACTCTAGCTTGGAGTTTTTGGGCTGGAAGAACAAGCTCTTGAGGACAAAATGGTGGCTGCTCTCTTCTTCCTCTTGTTGACCACGAAATGCTCATCAACTTGGAGAAGAAGTTGTGACTTGGCTTGCTTTAATAAATGAAATGGAGATATTTTACAAGGTGATCATTATTTAGGTGACAAGGCAATAATGGATGGCTAAGATTTAATCTTGGATTCCAAGATTCAATCTTGGCCTTCCACATGTCTTAAGGAGGTGGATATTATCCATTGGTTATGATGGAAATATCTTTTGTGTTAAAACGCACAGAAATCTCACGAACGGGTAAACAATTACCAATAACAAATATTGCCCGAAAATTAATTTTAAGTATAAAATTATCATTCCCACCTATTTCTAACCTTATTCCCATGTTTTCCTAATTTTGGGTTGTCCGAGGCCCAAATCTAGGGTTTAGCTCTGCCGGCCCATGGGGCAGTAGGGTTACTATTAGTCCAAGCCTGAAAATTTTTTTTAAACGTTCGTTGGGCTACCCTCATCATTGCTAAACTATTAGATTTTTAAAATTATGCTACTAAAGTTTAAATTAATTTTAAATAAATTTAAGGGTGTTACATCATCACTAAATTCTTAAGAATAAATAAATGAACTTGCATTCTCATGTTTAAATTTCCAAGCTTGCATTTTTATGTTTATGTTTCAAGTTGTCACTTAATCTTCAAAGATAATAAAGAGGATGCATCTCATATTTATTTTATGCTCTCACTTTATTTTATAATGACTAAAAGAATGAATGCATGCCATGTTTATTATTATGTTATCACCTAAGAATTTTAGAGCTCAAAGACTTGCCCAAGTATCACAAGCAAAGTTGGAAAATGGTAGTATCCTAAGGATGCATTTCCTTAAGATTATTGGAGTCAAAGAATTCTTTAAGAAGTCTGAGTTGGAGCTAATAAGAATTCTCTTTCTCCTTTACGGACTACTGCGGCTCCTTCCTTCTTATTTTCTTTATTAAGATTCTCTTCTCCCTTCTGGTCCATGACTTACGCTCCAGTTTCTTGCATCATGTTTACAATTCCAAGTTATCACCTTATAAAGATAAGATTAAAATGAGGTTGCATAGCATGTTTATGATTCTAGTTATCACCTAAATCTCTAAAGCTCAAGACTTGCTCCTTTTATCTTAAGTGAAAATTTTAATCGTAAGATTCTTTCAATGTATAAATCGGCCTCATAATTAAGGTAGGCCTAAAGTGATTTTAAATAAGCTACTGATTTAGTTCTAAAATTTCTTTCAAGAGTAACAAAAGAATTAGTTTTTAAAAGAGTTTTAAGGCCTTGCAAAGATTTTACAGGATACTAGTATCTTACTTGTACTTAAAAATGTGATTTTAAGCAATTATATGAGGTTCATGATTCAGCCACTAATCTAAGTTTAGCACTACTGTATGATGATGGTTTAATATGTTTGAAGTTGTGATAATTATGGTTTATTGCTAAAGGAATGATTCTATGCATGTTAGGATAAAACTAGCTTCCTAGAAAACCAAAAGCAAGATTTCTAGAACTTTAGATAATGAAATTTATGCATTCTCAGAGCCTTTAGTGACCTTAAGAACCAGATTTTATTATGTTTAGATAAGGGACAATGATTCATAATTGGTTTAGTAATTAATTTTAGCATCATAGGGAAAGCCAACAGAAAGGGTTAAAACGTAACTTCTAGCACGTAAAACCTTAAGAACAACTTATTGTCTATGCTACCCCATATAGTCTAATAATGTTCTTAAGGCTTATAATTGATGGTAATAAATCCCTTAGATGCATAAGTAATTAGCTTGATAATTAAGGTTACCCAATTTTAAGTTCGGTTATTTAAGGAACTTTACTGTGAGAATTTTAGATGACATCTTTTGATGCTTTGGAATGTTAGTTTATATGATGTTGTAATGCCTATGAGAATTTGATATTATTGAATGATTTCATGGCTTGCATGTTATAGTTGCTATTGCAAACAATGAGAATGTTCATGCATCTTGATGATTATGATATAACATGCTAAGACTTAATGGTGACTTAAACTTATGAGGAAATGATCCTTTGGACCCATCAGACTATAGGTGGTGAAAAGGTGATCCTAAAATGATCCTTTGACCCATCAGACTATAGGTGGTGAAAAGGTGATTCTTACCCCTAGCCCATTCTCTCAAAAGGGTAGAGTTCGGGATTTTAACTTATCAAAAGGGATAAGTATATGCTAGTGACGACTAGTAAGGTATGAGCTCATAACCTAGATTACTCCCAAAAGGGTGGAGTATAGGGTGGCCCAAGGAAAATAATGATGATGATGACAAGATTTTAAGTCACCTAGGACACTAAAGAAATGAAATATGTGCACCATGTCTTGTGCATAGCTATTATGGTATGATGTTCTTCTGTGCATAGCATTTATGAGATGATGATGAGAAATATGATGTTCTTCTATGCATGTTATTATGATATGATGATGAGGAATATGATGTGTTGATGAAAGGAAAAGTTCATTATAAACATGACATGCTAAGTTTATGATGCATTATAAGACGCATGATTAAAATCGACGAACCTCGATAAAGTATATTTTCGAACTTAATAAATCAATCTTAGCATGCTCACTATTTCATAATGAAACCCGAGGTTCCTGGGACGATGATGATGACACAATGCATCATGAGGTGAGTACCCTACTGAGATTCTTTTTATAAGTTTCTCACTCCCTCTATTTTTCTTTCCATCTCGTCTTCAGAAACGAAGGAAGCATTCGTGAATCACATTGAGGCTTTCATCTGGTAGTTGAACTTGATCCTACTAGTTTCACTCGTATATTTCAGATATCTATCCTATCCTTGGAGTGTTATTACTAGGTGCCATTAATGGATGTCCTTCCATCCATATATTATTTATGTTTTGTTAGATTGCCTACACCTAGTCTTATTCTCTTGGTTGGCAAACTATCTGTTATGTAATTATGTATGTTATATGATGGAGCCAATATGATGTGTTTTTCATGCTATACAATTATTCGCTTTATTTTGATTATTGTTCACGTTATGCTCACATTTTCAATTATGTTTAAAAAAATGGCTCGTAATTTCACTAAGTATTTTCAAGGTATGATGAAAGAATTGAAGGAAAGAGTAAAGCCTAGTAATTAATCAGATACAACCTAGGTGTATTCGGTTAATTATGAGGTGTTATCTTTGTAATCGATTACCAGCCATGTAACGATTACCAGAAGGGTTTTGCGAAGGACTTTTGGTTCTGGTACATGATCGATTACATTGGTAATCGATTACCACGGTTGTTCTTCATGCCCAACCTCTTCTTAAAACCTGTAATCGATTACCTGATAGTGTAATCAATTACCTATGTCTTCATTTTTCCGAAACGGACTTAACCCTAAGTAATCGATTACCATCCTATGTAATGATTACCAGTTGTTTGAACCCAGAATGAATTTAGCTCTGGTAATCGATTACTAGGAACATGTAATTGATTACCAGAACACCTTTTGTTCCTGAAAATGTCCCAAGAGAAAACTAGCAACTTATATGCATTTCAACTCAAGAGATTATGTGATTTTATGGGCTTATGATTTTGGTCTCTATGTTTGGCTACTGTATAAATGATGTTCTAAGGTGTTAAATGTGTAAAATTATGTTTGAGTGAACCAAGGATCGACTTAGAAAAGTTAGAAAAGAATAAGTAACTTGAAAGGGATTAGAGATGAGGATCCTAGAACACCTTAATGCATAAAAATGCAAACCTGTTCTAGCATGATTAATTCAAGGATAAATGGTTCATAATCAGTAAGACATGTATAAAATCTCTTCATAAATGATTAGGTGATGATTTCTAAGCTTAAGGTGATGATGAGAACTTAAAATAGGAATTCTAGCACTCTTAGACATGGCAAAACATAATTATGCTCCAGCATGGTTAGATTGAGGAAGAATGGAGATTTAGAGTCCGCAAGCATATGATATTTTCTACCCTTTATGTGAAGTGCTGTTTGGAATTTTTTAGTGAGCTCAAATCTTAGAGAAAAGTTAAGTGTGAACCTCTTGAGGGTAATAAAGATGCAAATACAAATTTAAGGCCCGTAAGGGTCAAAGCATAAGATACTATGAGATAGGTAACGGAGAGTATAATTATGATGATGAATCGAGATATTATGATGATATGATTATGTTGGTTCCTTGAGCATGAAACTTTATGTGTATGATTGATATGATGACATGATGAAATGTTGTATTTAAGATGAATAAAGTTTCGAAATATGAATGAAATTGAGGAATATGCTCATGTGAACTAGAAAGTTATTGATTTGAGAAAGTTCCATGAAAATGATACATGTGACTGAGATTATGTGGCATGACTCAAATTTGAGGGAAATTCTGGAAGAGGGTTATGCTACCAAATTTCCGTCCAATTTGAGACGTAAGAAAGTTTTTGAGAAATATGATGTTTAAGGTGACATGCGAGACGTACTTCTCTCTCCTAGGAGGGTAAAACTGTGAGGGCATAGGCATTAGCCTCCAAAGCGGACAAAGTCGTTGGCTTAACCAGTCGATGCGTTTCGAAGAAGGAAAAAGTCCCATGATGGGTGATCCTTAGGCCCCACCCGACTCTGGGAGTCGGATTATGATGATTATGATGAATATGATTATGTTTATGATTCGCTTATCAAGAGGATAAGTAAGAACTAGTGACGACTAGTTAAGGTATGAGCTCATAGCCTAGTTTAAGGGGTGTTACTATTATGATTGGTGTCACAAGTATGAGAAAAGGAAAGATGTTCAAGAGAAAGTTACATGCCACTTGTATGTTGTTTGAAATTTGTTTGATTTACCTAAAGTCCTGCCATCATCCATGAACTATTATGTTGCATACATGCATTAAGACTCATTATAAAAGACATGGACCTTGGATAAATATCTTGTGAAAACCTCATAATGAACCTATTCATGCTTAACCTTTTCATAATAAACCCAAGGTTCCTGGGACGTAAACGATGACACTAGGATAGAGGATTTCCCTCCTAGATTCTTTAGCAAGATTCTCACCCCTCTCTTGTTTCTTTGTCCCCAATTTTTACTATCGTTAGAAATTACCGAATTCTCTAGGTAATTCTTACATAAAATTTGAGATGAACAATCCTCAATAAAGGAATATAGCATTAGAAGAAAGGTTAGGAGCAATTCATGCGAGAGTTGCAAGCCCCGATTTTGGATGTGTAAAATGACCAAAATGCCCCTAAGGTTATTTTACTCAGAAATGATCGTGGGCCCCACCCGTCCTCAAGGATGTTCTAAGGATAATAGGGGATTGTTTGTGTTATGTGTGTTAATAGAGGAGAAGAATCTCAATTTTGAGTTTTGACACAAATGACCAAAACGCCCCTCGGCTTTCATTTGATTTGTGAATGACCAAACCTCACTAAAATGTTTTAAAATATGTTTTTAAGCTATGATTAACCATTAGTTAAGCTCGTGGTCTAATTTTAAGTAAAGTTACCATTTTGTCCCTCTTTGTCCAGTTTTGCGAATTTCGAGATTTTTGATTCATATAGCGAAACCTAAGCAATATTAGGCTTGTAACGCCCATTTTTGCCTTAGTACAAATGACCGAAATGCCCTGAGGTCATTTTTACCGAAATTCAGGACAGGCCCCGCAACCCTCAATGGGTCAACTCGATGTTTGAAGGGGATTATGCTGTTAAGAATGATATCTAGGAGAAACATCATTTTCTAAACTTTCAGCTCAAAATGACCAAAATACCCTCTGTGTCTACACGGTAAAAGGTGCCGTTTGAGCCTGAACTTTTCCAGGAAGTTTAGAATGATGTTTATGAGCAATGTTTGATGTTTAGTTGGTCAGAAGGTCCCGGGTTTAGTGCAAAATTACCATTTTGCCCCTAAAAGTGTAAGTGAGCCTAATGACGCAATTAAGCAAACCTAAGCAATATTAGGCTCTAATCGAAGATTAATTTATTTCAATAAATAATCTAGAGTCAAAATAATTTATTAAGGTTAATTAGAACCTAAGATTGCTTAGTTAAACTCTAAATTGCATTCTTTAATTCAAGATTCCTAGTCATGGAATCTTGAATAGTGTTTTCTCTCTCAATTCCTTAAATTAAGGAATTGTGTCATACCTCATTTGACTAAGAAAATGAATTTAGTTTGTTAATCTAGTAAGACCACTCCCTAATCAAGTCTTGAACAACCTTAATTACCCAATTACCTCACCTAAACACTTTCTTACAACTCCTAACCAAAACCTTAATCAAAGAAACACCTAAACACATCACTAAACCACAATTACATGAGCAAATTAATCCCCTTGGCTGTCCCAAATCTGGCCGAATTCTTGGCCAAAGAAAAGTGCCACATGTTGCTTGATTTATCACTCAAAGAGCCATGCCTTGCCCATACTTTTGCCCATACCTCACCATGCTTGCCCATGCCTTTGCCCATACTTTGTAAGATTTTCCTTCCTTTTCCTCCATTTTGCCGTCGGCCATGCACCAAGGAAGCCTCCATTGTTGCAAATTTTCTATAAATACCAAGCTTGGAAGAACTTGGTTACACTTTAGAAGCTTTGCCAAGTTCAAGCTTTCTTGCATTTTCTTCCTTTTGCTCTCAATTTCTCTTCATCTTCTTCATCATTCTTCTTCCTCTCAAAGAACCTTGCCACCACCACAAACAACCATAAACCACCACTACCTCACCTTAAACCATCCCTCAAACACTTAAACTTTCCATTCCCAAGCTTAGAAACTCAAGGAAAAATCATCTTCCTTGAGCTTCCTCTTTGGCCGAATCCATCATCACTTCCAAGAGGAGATTTTGTCTTCTCAAACTCTTCAAGAATCAAGCTTTCTTTCTTCCATTTCAAAGACTTCCTTAGGTAAAGGTTGTTTAAAAGTTTTCACTTGTTTTCCTTAAAGAAAGTTCTAGTTTTCTCTTGGTTCAAACTCCTTTCTTCCTTTCTTTTCATTTTCGGCCAAGAGGCCATTTTATGAAAATAACATAAGCTTGATGATGAGGTTTCAAGATAAAGACTTGATGATGTCTTGTGAGAAACCTCTAAAGCTTGAAACAACTTGGTCTTGGACCATACATGCTTGTGTTTTTCTTTCTTTTCCTTTCTTCCTCAAAGGTTTCATTTTCTTTCCTTTTTCTTGGATGATTTTGGTTTCTTTCCTTTGTTTGAACAAGGTTTGCTAAAATGAAAAGTAGATCACAAAAGTTTTGATAAAGAAAATTAATCCCATGTTTTCAAAGAGCTCTAAGCTTACCCTTGCCAACCTTAAAGTTGGTCGGCCGTTCTAAGAGTTTTACTCTAGATTGAAGCCCATGAGCAATAAAATAAAGAATATGACTTAGTTCTTATGTGTTTTATTTGGACAAAGTGTTGAGCTTTGTATTTATTTTCTTAAGCTTGATGATGAAGTTCAAACCTTAAGACTTCCTTGAAGTCTAGGTGCTAAGAACTCTAAAGCTTGCCTTATGATACATAATGGGTTGAGGTTTTATTCCTTTAAAGTCTTGCAAAGAGCTCTAGCTAAGATCTAAAATAAGATGCATTCATGTTTACTTTATGCCTTGCATAGCATGTTTATTTTGATGTCATCACTAAGTTCTCAAGACTAATTAATTGGACTTGCACTATCATGTTTAAATTTCAAGCTTGCATCTCATGTTTACATTTCAAGTCATCACTTAACCTTAAAGATAATAAAGAGGTTGCATCCCATATTTATTTTATGCTCTCACTTTACTTTCTAATGAAGAATAAAATGAGTGCATATCATGTTTAAAGTTTATGTCATCACCTAAGCCTCCTAAAGCTCAAAGGCTTGCCCAAGTATCCTATGTAAGGTTTTCAAGAAATATTGGCATTCTTAAAGAAGCCATTTCGGCCTTGTGGTGATGATGATGGACTTAATATGAGTTCCTCTAATCACAAGTGTCCATAGTTTGTGTTTTGTAATTTTTCCAAGCTTAGGAGCACCTAAGCAACATTATGCATAAAATTATATACTTTAAAACTATTTTGCAAGCAAGTTAATTTAGCTATTGACCTTATGTGTAAAGGCATGATTTTAATGAAAGGATTTGAGTTCTAAAAGAGTTTTGAATCCCTAGAATTATTCCAAGAGAAAACTAGTAACTTGTATGCATTTTAATTTACAAGATTATGTGATTTTATGGGCTTATGATTTGGTTCTGCCCTTCATGATTGGCTGCTGTACAAATGTTGTTCTAAGGTGTTAAAATGTGTAAAATTATGTTTGAGTGAAGGGAGGATCGATTTAGAGAAGTTAGAAAAGAATAAGTAACTTAAAAGGATCAAGAATGAGAATTCTAGAACACCTTAAAGCACAAATTTGCAAAACTGTTCCAGCATAATTAATTCAAGTGTAAATGGTTCATAATCAGTAGGATATGCATAAAAACCTTTCATAAATGATTAGGTATTAATTACTAAGCTTAAGGTGATGATAAGGACTTAAAATAGGAATTCTAGCACACTTAGACATGGCAAAATGTGATTCTGTCCAGCAAAGCTAAATTTGAGGAAAAGTGAATTATAACTTAGTAAACATGCCTAGGAATCCCTCATAATTGGTTTAGGGATTGATTATGAAGCCTTAGGCGAAGACGGATCTTAAAAAGGGTCACGAAGGAGATTCTAGAGCCCCGTAAGTATATGATATTTTTCGTGCCCAAACTACATAATGCTGTTTGGAATTTTAAGTGTGCCTAAAACTTAGTGATAATTTTAAGTAATGATCCCTTAGGTGTTATAAAAATCCTTAGTGAGGATTAGAATGACCGAAATATGAGTTTAAGACCCGTAAGGGTCACATCATAAGATACTATGAGATAGGAGGCCGAGTGAGCATATTTATGATGATGAACCTCGAGCATGATTATGATAATGTGATTATGTTAGTTCCTTGAGCATGAAACTTTATGTGCCAAATTTGATATGGTGATATGATGAAATGTTGTGTTTGAGATGCATAATGTTTCAAAGATATGAATGAAATTGAGAAATATGCTCATGTGAACTAGAAAGTTATTGCAATGAGAAAGTTCCATGAAAATGATGCATGTGATTGAAATTATGTGGCATGACTCAAATTTGAGGAAATTTGAGAAGTGTCATGCCGCCGAATTTTCGTCAAATTTGAGGGACAAAAAGAAAGTTTTTGAGAAATATGAAGTTTAAAGTTATATGCCGAGACGCATTTCTCCTACTCGGTGAGAGAAAGTAAACCCGTGGGTATGGACGTCGAGCCATACCGAGCGGACAAAGTCGTTGGTCTTAACCAGTCTATGCATTTCGAAGAATGAAAGTATATGATGTTTAAGGTGACACACCGAGACGTACTCCTGCTAGGTGAGGAGAGGTAAAACCGTGAGGGCATAGACATTAACTTGCCAAAGCGGACAAAGTCGCTGGTCTTAACCAGTCGATGCGTTTCGAAGAAGGAAAAAGTCCCATGATGGGTGATCCTTAGGCCCCTACCCGTACTATGAGAAGTCGGGATTATGATGATGAATATGATTATGTTTATGATTCGCTTATCAAGAGGATAAGTAAGAACTAGTGACGACTAGTTAAGGTATGAGCTCATAGCCTAGTTTAAGGGGTGCGGTTACTATTATGATTGGTGTCACAAGTATGAGAAAAGGAAAGATGTTCAAGAAAAAGTTACATGCCACTTTTATGTTGTTTGGTATTTGTTTGATTTACCTAAAGTATTGTCATGCATCCATGAACTATTATGTTGCATACATGTATTAAGAATCATTATAAAAGACATGGACCTTGGATAATAACCTTTGCGAAAACCTCATAATGAACCTATGCATGCTTAACCTTTTCATAATAAACCCAAGGATTCCTGGGGACATAAACGATGACACTAGGATAGAGGACTTCCCTCCTGAGATTCTTTAGAAGAATTCTCACCCTCTCTTTTCTTTCCGTTACGTCTTCAGATATGATGGCGTCGTTCATGATTTTTGTTGATGCACCCGTGGGAGCTGCACTTCGATCCAAACCATCAGTCCTACCACTTCGAGGTCGTTGTGCTATACGCATTTTTACATATGTGGGACGTTTGCCTTTCCACCTCCACTGGGATTCACCCGACTTTCCCCTTCTGGCAATATGATTTTGAGAGGACGACCCAGCGAAGAGAACCGTCGCGCTCGTTCGGCATCTTCCGTGCAGAGGCTACCCGAGTACGTGCCTCGCCCGAGATGTTCGGAAGGACCCATCAGAGGATCTCCTTCTCATCCTTCTGGAGGGTTCCGCCCGCGGACCCATGGATATCGAGAGGGAGCGAGGAGACGGTGGCAGCAGCGAGGTTAGCACGACATCGGAGATGCGCCTCATCGCGCATGCTCGCCCATCCTTCCGCCTTCACGCATCAGAGGTGCACAGTCATTGGCTATGTGCCACCGAGGATGGGTAGGAGCGTCATCCATGGCTCGAGGGAGAGTCTTAGTTGGGTATTTATCTTTTGGGGGTTGTTTCATGTATTTGTTATCATGCTTCTTATTTTATGTTATTGCTGGAAACTCTCACTAGTATGGGTAAGACTTTATGCTTCTGTTATTTATTGTGATGTACTAAACTATATTATCTAATGTGATGAGGAATGATGTTTATGATGGATGTGTTCTTTAATGTTTATGTTCTGTATGTTTTATTTATTCTTCGCTTCACATTGTTTATGTTAAAAGCTCGCACTTTGTTTTATATAAATTATTTCAAAAAAAAAATTACCGTATTTTTCCACTAAGTATTTTATAAATGAATTTAAAGAGAATTAATAACTAATAATTAGTCTTGATACGTCCTAGCACGTATTGGTTAAATATTAGGATGTTACAAGGCTCAAATTAAAGGTTATTAGATTTAATTATTAATCTAGAGTCAAATTATTTATTTAGATTCATTAGAACTTAAAATTGCTTAAAAACACTCAAATTCCTACTAATTCACCTAAGCCCTTAATTGTAAATTCTAATTTGCAAAGATACCTGTAACGCCAATTTTTACTGTCATTAGGAATTACCGAATTACCGTAGGTAAATATTATATAAAATTTGAGACCAAACAATCCTTAATAAAGGAATATAACGTTAGAAGAGAAGTTAGGAGCAATTCGTGCAAGTATTGCAAACCCCGATTTCTATACGTGTAAAATGACCAAAATGCCCTGAGGTTATTTTACTTAGAAAATGAGGATCGTGGGCCCCACCCATCCTCAAGGGGATGTTTTGATGTTAATAAGGGATTGTTTGTGTTATGAGTGTTAATAGAGGAGAAGAATCCTAATTTTGAGCTCCACGTGCGAAATGACCAAAATGCCCCTTGGCCTTTTAATCCCGATTTGCGTGACTTAGCCCGAACCTCACTAAAATGTGTTAAAAGGTGTTTTTAAGCCATGATTAACCATTGGTTAAGCTCGGGTGGTCGGGCAATTTTTAAGTAAAATGACCGTTTTGCCCCTATCTTTGTAGTTTTACAAATTTTGAGATTTTGATTGCTAACGAAACCTAAGCAATATTAGGCTCAAATTAAAGCTTATTAAATTCTAATTATTAATCTAGAGTCAATTATTTATTTAAATTGATTAGAACCTAAAATTGCTTTAAAACACTCAAATTGCTTTCTAATTCACCTAAGCCCTTAACCGTAAATTCTCTAAATTGCATGAATACCTTGCCTACACCTAAATAATACATGGAACACACAAACCCTCTTCCATGAGGCTGTAATGCACAAATAATTCAGCCATAATCATCAAAATTATTGCAAAATAATGCACTAAAACAAAATGCCAAAAATTCCCTAAAACATGGCATAAAACATGCCTTAAAAAGATGATTTTCCTCCCTTTGTTCCCCATGAAAAATCCGAAAATTATGCCTCCTCCTCTTGTCCATACATGAACTTAAATCCTCTATAAATAGGCATGCTTGAGGAGTCTTAGATGCTTGCTCAAAATTGTACACATTTCTAGTTTTTCCAAAGCACCAAAAGCTCTCATTTCCTCCTCCTCTTGGCTGAATTCTTTCTTCAAGTTTTCAAGAATATTTTCCTTCATTTCACTCCAAGAAAACAAGTTCTCTTCCTTTCCTTCAAATCAGATTAGGTAGGGAGTTGTTTTTAAGTTTATTTCTATGTTTTGCTAAGTGTTGTTCTTGGTTCAAAATGATGATTTCATGGATTTTCTCTAGTTTTTCCATTTGGTTTTCTTCTTCCTTTTCTTTAACCAATTTGGCCATATGGCCTAGGTGGGACTAAGATGATGGCTTGATGATGAGGACCTTGAAGGTGGTTGTGAATCCATCACAAGTTAGGCCTCTAAGCTTGAAAGTTCCACTTGATGCAAAACTTTAAAGAATGATGTTTTTATGATGATTTTATGATCTTGAGTTTAGAATTTGAAAGATGTATTTCTCACTTTGTCTTGTTAAGATATATATATTGAATTTGTATTTCTATAAAGTCTTGAAGGAGCTCTAGTAAAGAAATCAAATGAACTTGCATCCATGTTTAAGTTTATGCCTTGCATAATCATGTTTACTTTCTATGTCATCACTAAAATTTCAAGAATGAATAAATGGACTTGCATACTCATGTTTAAATTTCCAAGTTTGCATTTCATGTTTATATTTCATGTTGTCACTTAATCTCTAAAGATAATAAAGAAGTTGCATCTCATATTTATTTTATGTTCTCACTTTATTTTATAATGGCTAAAAGAATCAACGCATGACATGTTTATTTTTATGTCATCACCTAAAGATCCTAGAGCTCAAAGACTTGCCCAAGTATCACAAGCAAAGAAATAAGATTATTGGAGTTAAAGAATTGATTCTTTAAGAAGTCTTGAGATTGGAGCTTAAAAAGATGTAATAATAATTCTCTTCCTTCACCTTCATGTAATTGCAATCGTTTTATAAGATTCTTCTTCCACTTGTCCATGCTACTACGCGTTCCAGTTCTTGCATCATGTTTATATTTCAAGTTCTTGCATCATGTTTAATTTTCAAGTCATCACCTTAAATCTTAAAGATAAAGAAATGGATTTGCATATCATGTTTATAATTCCAAGTTATCACCTTATAATGACAAGATTAAAATGAGGTTGCATAGCATGTTTATGATTCTAAGATATCACATAAATCTCTTAAGCTCAAGACTTGCTCCTTTTATCTTAAGTGAGAATTTTAATTATGAAGATTCTTTCAAGTTTAGGAAAAGAATTAGTTTCTAAAAGAGTTTTAAAGCTTTGCAAGGATTCTACGGGAAACTAATATTTATGTTCACTTAAAATGTGATTTTATACAATTATATGAGGTTCATGATTGGCTTCTGATATGAGATTAGTACCAATAAATGATGATGATTTAATATGTTTGGAGTTGTGATAATTATGGTTTATTGTTAAGAATGATTCTATGCATTTTAGTGACAAAACTAGCTTCCTAGACAACGTAAATCTAGAATTTACCTAGTCTTTGACCCTTTTAAGTTTATCCAATGCCAAATCTGTTTTAGTATGTTATAATTTTGTCTAAGATTAGTTAGCCACAAAACTTGGTATCAATTAGTGTATTAATCGAACACTAAAAATGAAACTAGTAACTAGAAAACCAAAATAATTTTTAGAACTCTAAAGAATGAAATTTATGCATTTTGTCCAGAATTATTAACTATAAGAACCATATTTTATTATGTTTAGATAAGGGAGAATAATTCATAATTGGTTTAGTAATTAATGTTAACATCGTAGGGAAAACTGGTATGAAGAAAGGGTTAAAATGCAACTTCTAATACATCGTAAAACCTTAAGAATAACTTACTCCTATGCTCCCCATAGAGTTTAATAATGTTCCTAAGCCTTATAATTAATTGTAATAAAGGTAATGAATCCCTTAGATGCATAATTAATTAGTTTGGCAATTGAGGTTACCGATTCTAGACTTTTGGTTGTTTAAGAAGTTTTTCGATAAGAATTTATGATGATGTCTCTTTGATGTTTTAAATGATAAGTCTATAAAGTGATTTGATGCTTATTAAGTATTTGATGCCATTGAATGATTCCCTAGCTTGCATGTTATAGTTGCTGTTGCAAACAATGAAAATGCTTATGCATGAAATAAAGAAATAATCTCTGTTATTAAAAAAATTACCTTTGTTGCTGGAAGAAAGTGTACTACTGGAAAGTGTAATTTGGAAAGTTCTAGCTAGGAAAGACTTGGTATTTAAGCGTGTCCATTGTGACCTACCTCTCTTTCCTGGAAATTCCAGGATGCATGATTTCAGTTAGTATATATTATTCCATCATAAGACTATAAATGAGAAAATGTCATGATGATTATGAATTGAATTATGATATAACATGCAAAGATTTAATGGTGACTTAAATGTAAGAGGAAATGATCCTTTGGACCCATCAGACTATAGGTAGTGAAAAGGTGATCCTAGCCCCCAGTCCGTTCTCTCAAAAGGATAGAGACGAAATTTTTACTTATCAAAAGGGATAAGTATGTGCTAGTGACGACTAGCAAGGTATGAGCTCATAACCTAGATTACTCCCAAAAGGGTGGAGTAGGGTGGCCCAGGAAAATGATGATGGAAGTAACTTTAAATCACTTAAGGAACTAAGTAATGCATGATGTAAATATGATGTTCTTCTATGCATAGTATTTATGATTTGATGATGAGAAATATGATGTTCTTTTATGCATAGTATTTATGATATGATGATGAAGAATA
This sequence comes from Dalbergia oliveri, assembly GCA_030441495.1. Classification (NCBI taxonomy): domain Eukaryota; kingdom Viridiplantae; phylum Streptophyta; class Magnoliopsida; order Fabales; family Fabaceae; genus Dalbergia; species Dalbergia oliveri. Next base: position 4,103,143 of record JAMLFY010000020.1, read on the forward strand.
TGATGTGTTGAGAAAAGGAAAAGTTCATTATAAACATGACATGCTAAGTTTATGATGCATTATAAGACGCATGATTAAAACCACGAACCTCGGTAAAGTATATTTTCGAACTTAATAAATCAATCTTAGCATGCTCACTATTTCATAATGAAACCGAGGTTCCTGGGGACGATGATGATGACACAATGCATCATGAGGTGAGTACCCTACGAGATTCTTTTTATAAGTTTCTCACTCCCTCTCTATTTTTCTTTCCCATCTTGTCTTAGAAGGAAGGAAGTGTTTGATTCACATTGAGGCTTTCACCTGGTATGAACTTGATCCTCTAGTTTCACTCGTATATTTAGATATCTATCCCTATCCCTGGAGTGTTATTACTAGGTGCCATTAATGGATGTCCTTCCATCCATATATTATTTATGTTTTGTTAGATTGCCTACACCTAGTCTTATTTTGTTGGTAGGCAAAATATCTATGTGATATGTAATTATGGATGTCATATGATGGAGCCAATATGATGTGTTCTTCATGATATGTCTATTTGTTTCTGCTTTATCATTGCGTTAGCGGTATGCGCGGCTCACGTTTTCAATTATGTTTTAAAAAAAATGGCTCCTAATTTCACTAAGTATTTTCAAAGCATGATTAAGGAACTGAAGCAAAGAGTAAAGTCTAGTAATTAATCAGATCCTCCTAGGTGTATGGGTTAATTATTAGGGTGTTACATACCTACCTACACCTACATAATACATGGAACACACAAATTTTATTCCTCCTTGGGCTATAATGCACAAAATTATATGGCCTAATATACATGCAAAATTTGTCAAACTTGGCACAAAATCAAATATGAAAACAAGGAATCATGTTTCATGATTCCATGTTTTAAGCCACCAAACAAGATGATTTTTCTTCCTTGTTTTCCTCCTTAAATTTGGTCAGATTTCCTCCTTTCTTGTCCATTCATGAGCTCCAAAATCTCTATAAATAGCATGCTAAGGAGTCTTAGAAGCCTTGCTCATAATTGCACAATTTCTAGTTTTTACAAAAACACAAAAACTTTCTTTCCTCCTCCCCCTTAGCTGAAACTTCATCTTCAATTTCTCAAAGAGATTTTCTTTCATTTCACTCCAAGAAACCAAGTTCTCTTCCTTTCCTTCAAACCACATTAGGTAGGGTGTTGTTTTAAGTTCATTTTATGCTATGACAAGTTATGTTTCTAGCTCAAAAATGTTGAATCAATGAACATTTTCTATGGCTTTTTAGTTCAATTTTCTTCCTTCTTTCTTTTGAGTAATTCGGCCTTATGGCTTAGATTATGATGAGACCATGGTTTGATGATGAGGTTCTTGAGTGTTGGTTGCAAAGCCTTCACAAGTTAGACCTCTAAAACTTCGAAGGTTTCACTAGTTTTAAAGCTTTATAATTTCAGTTTTTCTTTCCTTAGTTTTTCTTCCATGGTTTTGGCCAAATGGCCTAAAAAGGAATGAAATGATGGCTTGATGATGAGGACCTTGAGTGTTGGTTGTAAATCCACAAGTTAGGCCCTAAGCTTGAAAATTCCACTTGATGCAAAACTTTAAAGAATGATATTTTTATGATGAAAAAATAAAGATCTTGAGTTTAGAACTTGAAAGATGTATTTTTCATTTGTCTTGCTAAGATATATGGATTGAGTTTATGTTTCTCTAAAGTCTTGGAGGAGCTAGTAAAGAAAATAAAATGAACTTGCATCCATGTTTAAGTTTATGCCTTGCATAACCATGTTTATTTTCTATGTCATCACTAAATTCTTAAGAATAAATAAATGAACTTGCATTCTCATGTTTAAATTTCCAAGATTGCTTTTTATGTTTATGTTTCAAGTTGTCACTTAATCTTCAAAGATAATAAAGAGGATGCATCTCATATTTATTTTATGCTCTCACTTTATTTTATAATGACTAAAAGAATGAATGCATGGCATGTTTATTATTATGTTATCACCTAAAGTTTAGAGCTCAAAGACTTGCCCAAGTATCATAAGCAAAGTTGGAAAATGGTAGTATCCTAAGGATGCATATTTCCTTAAGATTATTGGAGTCAAAGAATTTATTCTTTAAGAAGTCTGAGTTGGAGCTTAATAAGAACTCTTCTCCCTTCACCGTCCAATGCGACTACTGCCGTTAAAATTTATTATTTTTCTTTTATTAAGATCTCTTTCTCCCTCCACTAGTCCAGTGCGGACTACGCTTTAGTTTCTTGCATCATGTTTACAATTCCAAGTTATCACCTTATAAAGATAAGATTAAAATGAGGTTGCATAGCATGTTTATGATTCTAGTTATCACCTAAATCTCTAAAGCTCAAGACTTGCTCCTTTTATCTTAAGTGAAAATTTTAATCGTAAAGATTCTTTCAATGTATAAATCGGCCTCATAATTAAGGTAGGCCTAAAGTGATTTTAAATAAGCTACTGATTTAGTTCTAAAATTTCTTTCAAGAGTAACAAAAAGAATTAGTTTTTAAAAGTTTTAAGGCCTTGCAAAGATTTTAGGATATTAGTATCTTACTTGTACTTAAAAATGTGATTTTAAGCAATTATGTGAGGTTCATGATTCAGCCACTAATCTAAGTTTAGTACTACTATAATGATGGTTTAATATGTTTGAAGTTGTGATAATTATGGTTTATTGCTAAAGGAATGATTCTATGTGTTAAGATAAAGCTTCTTAGAACCGAAAAAGCAAGATTTCTAGAACTTTCAAGAATGAAATTATGCATTATTCAGAGCCTTAGTGAACTTAAGAAACCAGATTTTATTATGTTTAGATAAGGGCAAGTGATTCATAATTGGTTTAGTAATTAATTTTAGCATCATGGGGAAAGGGATACAAGAAAGGGTTAAAAGGTAACTTCTAACGCAGGTAAAACCTTAAGAACAACTTCCTGTATTTGCTACCATATAGTCTAATAATGTTCTTAAAGCTTATAATTGATGGTAATTAAATCCCTTAGATGCATAAGTAATTAGCTTGATAATTAAGGTTACCAATTTAGAGTTTAATTATGAGGAAACTTTCCTTGACAAGAAATTTTGATGACATCTTTGATGCTTTGGAATGTCGTTATATCATGATGTAATAATTTCTCTAAAAAATTGATATTATTATGAATGATTTCATGGCTTGCATGTTATAGTTGCTATTTGCAAAAAATGAGAATGTTCATGCATCTTGATGATTATAAAGTATAACATGCTAAGATTTAATGGTGACTTGAACTTATGAGGAAATGATCCTTGAACAGTCAAACTATATAGGTGGTGAAAAGGTGATCCTGAGAAAATGATCCTTTAGACTTATAGACAAACTATAGGTAATGAAAAGGTGATTCTTGCCCCAAAGGAATTTCTCTCAAAAGGGTAGAGTTGGGATTTGACTTATCAAAAGGGATAAGTATATGCTAGTGACGACTAGTAAGGTATGAGCTCATAACCTAGATTACTCCCAAAAGGGTGGAGTATAGGGTGGCCCAGGAAAATAATGATGATGATGACAAGATTTAAGTCACCTAGGACACTAAAGAAATGAAATATGTGCACCATGTCTTGTGCATAGCTATTATGGTATGATGTTCTATACATAGCGTTTTATAAGAATGATGATGAGAATATGTGATGTTCTTCTATGCATGTTATTGATATGATGATGAGGAATATGATGTGTTGATGAAAGGAAAAGTTCATTTAAACATGACATGCTAAGTTTATGATGCATTATAAGACGCATGATTAAAACGATAAACTAAATAAAGTATATTTTTGAACTTAATAAATCAATCTTAGCATGCTCACTATTTCATAATGAAACTCAAGGTTCCTGGCGAATGATGATGACACAATGCATCATGAGGTGAGTACCTCCTGAGATTCTTTTATAAGTTTCTCACTCCCTCTATTTTCTTTCCATCTCATCTTCAAAAACGGAAGGAAATTCGTGAATCACATTGAGGCTTTCACCTGGTCCTGAACTTGATACTGCTAGTTTCACTCATATAAATATAACCTCTTGAAGTATTCTAGTAGAATTAATGGATGGATACCCATCCATATATTATTTATGTTTTGTTAGATTGCCTACACCTAGTCTTATTCTATTTGGTAGGAATTATCTATGTGTTATGTAATTATGGATGTTATATGATGGAGCCAATATGATGTGTTTTCATGCTATATACCAACTTATTCTCTGGATATGTTACAGTTTTATAAGCACGTTTTTAATTATGTTAAAAAAAATGGCTTGTAATTTACTAAGTATTTTCAAAGTATG